>WNWK01014848.1:0-49860 GCA_009830355.1 Cherax destructor
AGAACTGCAAGAAGCCCTTATCACATGCTTTTAACATCTTATGGAGAGGAAGCATGGACACTGGGATCGTCCCGCAGCTACTAAAAATAACAGACATAGCCCGCTCCACAAAGGGGCATTAAAGCAATAGCAAAGAACTACAGACCAATTGCCTAACGTCCCATATCATAAAAATCTTTGAAAGGGTTCTAAGAAGCAAGATCGCCACCCATCTTGATACCCATCAATTGCACAACCCAGGACAGCATGGGTTTAGAGCAGGCCGCTCCTGTCTGTCCCAGCTACTGAACCACTACGACAAGGTCCTGGATGCTCTAGAAGATAAACAGAATGCAGATGTTATATACACAGATTTTGCAAAAGCCTTGACAAGTGTGACCATGGTGTAATAGCACACAAAATGCGTGATAAAGGAATAACAGGAAAAGTTGGTAGATGGATCTATAATTTCCAAACATGTAGAACACAAAGAGTAGTAGTGAACAGAGTAAAGTCTGAGGCAGCTACTGTGAAAAGCTCTGTTCCACAAGGCACAGTACTTGCTCCCATCCTATTCCTCATCTTCATATCAGATATCGACAGGGATATAAGCCACAGTGCTGTGTCTTCCTTTGCAGATGACACCCGAATCTGTATGACAGTGTCCACCGCTGAAGACACGGCTAGACTCCAAGCAGACATAAACCAAATCTTTAAATGGGCTGCAGAAAACAATATGAAGTTCAATGATGAGAAATTTCAATTACTCAGATACGGAAAACGTGAAGAAATTAAAATCTCGTCGTAGTACAAAACTAATTCCAACCACACAATAGAGCGAAAAACTAATGTCAAAGACCTGGGAGTGATCATGTCAGATGATCTCACCTTCAAGGACCATAACAAAGTAGCAATTGCATCTGCTCGAAAAATGACAGGATGGATAATGAGAACCTTCAAAACCAGGGATGCAAAGCCCATGTTGACACTTTACAGATCACTTGTTCTATCTAGGCTAGAATATTGCTGCACACTAACGGCACCTTTCAAGGCGGGTGAAATTGCTGACCTTGAAAATGTGCAGAGAACCTTCACCGCACGCATAAGTGCGATAAACCACCTCAACTACTGGGAACGCTTGAAGTTCCTAAACCTGTACTCTCTAGAACGCAGGTGGGAGAGATACATTATTATATACACATGGAAAATTCTCGAGGGCTTAGTACCAAACTTGCACACAAAAATCACTCCGTGCAAAAGCAAAGACTCGGCAGGCATGTAACATCCCCCCAATGAAGAGCAGGGTGCCACTAGCACGTTGAGGGACAACACAATAAGTGTCAGGGGCCCAAGATTGTTTAACTGCCTCCCAGCATACATCAGGGGGATTACCAACAAGCCCCTGGCTGTCTTCAAGCAGGCACTGGACAGGCACCTCAAGTCGGTACCTGACCAGCCGGGCTGTGGTTCGTACGTTGGACTGCGTGCGGCCAGCAGTAACAGTGTGGTTGATCAGGCTCTGGTCCAACAGGCCTGGTCACGGACCGGGCCGCGGGGGCGTTGACCCCTGGAATTCTCCCCAGGTAGACTCCAGGTAGACAGTATAATAACCTATGTGACATGTCAAGATATCTTATTCATGAAATAAGATACCATTTGTACTAAGCAAATTTCCTAAATTTGCTTGTAACAGATAAATGAAATGTAGATATAAACCCAAATGTACAATTGTTAACCCTTTTGGGGCCTAGTGCCTAGGCCTTTGTGTATCCATATGCTCTTGCGTACCGTCCACAGGATGGATATGGGGTGCACAATAAACTAGCCACTTTGGTGGCAAAATCTAATCTAATCTAGAATTATAAGTAACGCAAAGTTTAGAGAGATGGGTTTCATTACAGAAGAGACAATCCCTCCTCTCTTGGCTCGATAGTTTACCCCCCGGGTTACCCATTGTGGGGAATTAAAAGAGATTGTCTATCTGGGTCACCGCCACTTGCAACAAACAATCTCCCGGGGAGATGAGCTACTAGTATAATTTTACCACAGTCACTCCCTTGAGGTATGTGGGAAAACTTGAGCCACCCTGGTCACCGAGATGGCTCCCTTCGATAATTTCACACCCTCTGAACCCACTGACGCTCTAGACCAGTGTAAATAAATCTGAGTAGATAATACTAATAATTATGGTATAATTAATTTTAAGTGGACTGTATGGTTTTAGATATAGGATATAGGACCGATTGAGGAGAAGGAGGAAAGAGCACAATTAATTAATATTCACTCACCCTTTATCTGCGTCTTGGGTGTTCACTGGAGATCCTCATCATTCCCACCGCTGACACACAATATCTCAACATACCTACTGGCCAGATGGTAACCTAAGACAGTGTACATACTTACGGTGGGGAAGCCGCATTCTTGTTGATGTGCTTTGATGGATCTCGTGATCTTGCTCGGTAGATATAGTTCTTCCGTCAAGATGACAGATCCATTTGTAGTCTTTTCAGCTGGGCGTTTGGCGGGCTAGCTCCGGGATTTTCAAAGATATCTCCTGATCAAAGAGGCTGACCAGGTCACGACTGAACAGGACTCTGTGTGAATTGTCTGGGAAGATTCCAAAGCAGCGAGAGGACATCCCAGTGCATCGTTTCAGCGTAAACAGTGGAAGTTGGCAGTTTGTGAGGTTAGGGCTGAGAGTGTCCCAAGGTTAGTTTGATATCTTTATTATGCACCCCATACCCATCCTGTGGGCGGTAGTCAAAAGATTACAGAGGTACATAATGGGTCCAGGGACTGGACCCCAAAGTTATGATAGCTGAGCAAGTTACAAAGGTAATGAACTAACAAGCTACAAAGGTAATGAACTCACAAGTTACAAAGGTAATGAAACATGTAAGTAAATTTACTTACTTACGTTTATACATGGTTACAATCATGAACAAATTATAACGCAATGAACACTTCACTAGTCTACACCCAGTCACAACTGTAATGAGTTCTTGGTGCAAAGTCCCAAGTCCCAAGACAGTGCCTCCTCCCCCACGCCTGCCAGGGAGGAGGGGGCGGGGTGTGTTGGCTTCCCAGTGTTTGGTGAACAGTGACCCTCTCATAACCCCTCACCCCTGTTCCTCACCCACCTAACTCCCAGCGTCGGCGATGGCGGGGGGTGTGCGGGGATCACTGGAGCTTCCACTGCAGGGACAGCGCCGTGGAATTCGACTACGAGGCAGCTGTCAGGTGTGCCACAGGCGGTGTGCACTCGGTTCCTCAGGCTTCGGCATACGTGCGCACGGTGGATGTCTTGGAACCCGGGGGTCTCCATGTGGGAGCGGCTAGCAGCGCCTCTCAGCGGACGGAGGGCCTGGGATCTGCAATCAAATTGGCGTCCACCTGGGATCTGCAATCAAACTAGCGTCCACCAGGACGTTGACACGTCCCCAGGGCTGCTCTCCCTCGGGCTGCTAGCGATGGTGCTCCTGCAAGCAGCAGATCCTGGTGCAACCTGCTGCTGTTTGCAATGGCTGTCTGGCTGTCCTGCTGAATAGGGACAGGCACCTTGCAACATCTGTTGTTGGGGCAATGGATGCATTCCCTAGAATATTGCTCATTACTCTGTCATTTGTTTATCATGTATAGACGTGTTTATGATACATTACGTTTGTAACTGTCATGATTGTGACCAGCTCTATCTGGAGCTCATTACCTTTGCAACTTGTCATGATTGTGACCAGCTCTAGTTCATTACCTTTGCAACTTGTCATGATTGTGACCTGCTCTAGTTCATTACCTTTGTAACTTGTCATGAGTGTGACCAGCTCTACCTGGAGCTCATTACCTTTGCAACTTGTCATGAATGTGACCAGATCTAGTTCATTACCACTGTTACTTGTTCAGCTATCAAAACTTTGGAGTCCAGTCTCTGGACCAATTATGTACCTCTGTAATCTTTTGACTACCGCCCACAGGATGGGTATGGGGTGCATAATAAAGATATTAAACTAACTAATGTCAAGATGATGTTATGGGTTGTCCCGCTGAGTCAAAGAAGATTAATTTCCTTTAACTCTCTTACGCCCACGGGACCGGGTGTTTACTTAACATACGGTTGATCAGGAGTAGCGATTCATCTCTCGCTATTTACCTTTATTACAGTTTATACGTATAACTTTAAACACTATGTACATTATGACTTAATGCCCCACTAGTTTATACACATTCACCGTCTCTATACCGAAATATATGGAGACATACTAGACCTGTGCCTTGGATTTAATACATCATATACGATGTATGACTGTCATAGTTGATGATCTTCTATCTGATCACTTCCCACTGCCCACTGGCACACAAAAATTCAATGATGATCTAGTTACCGCTATTGAGACTGTACTCACAGATCAAGTGGGCAGGAAAAGACAACATAAACCTTCCACTAGAAATGACAATAAAAACCAATGTAAATATTATAATGACCCACAGCTACGCAATCTAACACATGCAGCTAGGAGGATTGGTAAAGCATACCGTGATGTAGAACCCCAGACCTTCTCAGAACAATCCAAGCTGCACTAACAAATGCAAGAAATAGAAAGCAAGAACTTAGGCAACAGGAATGGGAACAATTCGTTAGTGGATTAAATAGGTTGTAGTGATACTGCTCTTGTGGGGGAGCCGCAGCAGGACACAATACTGCACAACCTCAGGGGCCCCTTACAATAACACAAACATAGTACAGCGATGGACCAGCACATGGCGTGTGGTCTCTCTCTTACCAGATACATTCGTGATGCAGATTACATGGTAAGCTTAAATATGTCGCCAGTAGCTATAGCTGTTCTGAGGACATATGCACCTTACATCCCCTGTCCTGCAGATTTTAGATTTTGCCACCGAAGTTTTGTGCACGCATATCCATCCTGTGGACGGTAAGCCAAGAGCATATGGATACACAAAAAGCCTAGGCACTGGCCCCAAAGGGGTTAACAATTGTACATTTGGGTTTATATCTACATTTCAATTATCTGTTACAAGCAGGTATCTTATTTCATGAATAAGATATCTTGACATGTCACATAGGTTATTATACTGTCTATCTCTATATTCCTCAATAAGTGGACAATTCAGCACATAGTGTTCAAGACAGGACCATATGCCTGATCACATAATTTGCATTTAGTTTGATCATCATCTGTGTATCTCCCAAACTGCCAAGTACCTGTAAAGCCTAAGCCTGGCCACTACAACATCAGTCAGTCTGTTCATATTGCAAGTTGCTCCATAAACATACTTATCTACGTTCATGTTACCATAGTGGGTTATAGATCTACTCAGGCTTCAACTGCATTCCTATAGCTATCATTTTCATTATTTATTTCTCCCTAATATTATTCTAATGCTAGACACAGATATACCAAAGTTATATTCCCATTCTCCTTTTGGGTGCTCTTCTTGGCTAACATATCAACTTTTCATGAAGGAGTAATCCAATGTGGGAATCCATAGCAGATGTTTTTAATTCCTTTGTCCCGGATTTTTTAGTATCTATACCGGGCCCCCAATGGCATGTTTAGATCATTATATGGGTCAAGAGCCTTCAATGATGACATAGAATCAGTAATGATGTAAGTCAACTCAGTGTCAAAGTTAGCTTTAGTGCCAAAGGGACCCCCGAATTAAAAGTTTGGTGGGCGAAAGTTTTAATTCTTATGCCTGGTAGCAGCAGTCATTAGATGTATTTTCTTCTTTTGGGGGGGCTGTCCATGGGTTCTGTGTTAATTTTAAAAAAAAAGGGAAAAAGGCCTGTTTTTTTTTCACAACAATTTTTGAACACAGTTTCCCCGGAAATTTTCCTGGTGGCGATTCTAGGCTAAAACTACACTGAAACATGGAGCGTTTACTGAAACCTGGGGGCTAGACTCAACCCCAGTGTATCAGCGGCTGCTCGGGGAAAGGAAGCAGGGGGTTTTAAAACTTTGAAAACTTCTTGAAGCCTTTCCTCAGGAAGATCTAGATAAACAAAAATTTCTCATCAACTTTGTGTCACCAAAAAAACTATGAGTTTTTTTCTCGTTAATTTCCCCCAAAAAATTTTTCCCCAAACCCCTTTTAAGTCTCAGTATATTAAACCCAAAAAAAAAAAATTTTTTTTCACGATATCGTTTTTCAACTCGCCTCCAACAGATTGGTGAATCCTTGGGGGAATACTTTCAAGCTTTTTAAAAAAAAAGGGAAGGATTTAAAACTTCGGGGGGACAGCTTCTAAATTTTTAAAGGGGGTCCATCAGGGATGCTTTTATCAGTGGCCTGCAATCACCAAAAAAAGGGGGCGTTTTTGGAGAATAAAACTCTGGACTTACCCACTCCCTTGCCCAAAAGGGAGCTTTGGGAAAATTTACCCCCAAAAGGGGGGCGGGGAAATGTCGGTACTCCCCGGGGGCCCTTCTCGGGGGTAAGTGCTGCAACCCCCCCCAAAACTTTTTTTAAAGGGAAATTACTGGGGAAAATTTTGTTTATGACGGGGGCTACCAAAGTGTTTCTTTTGTGGTTTTAAAAACATCCCGTCAAAGTTCCCCGTAAAACAATGTCCATCAATGCCATAAAAGGGGCACTTTTTTTTAAAGTATGGGGAAAAGCATCAAAAAAGGGTAGTGCTTCTCGCATTCCGACCCGGGGGGACTCTAGAAACAGTGACTTTCGGCTGCCCCAAAAACACTGTAAAAGGGGGAGTTGTAAAAATGTTCATAAAAGGAAAAAGAAGTAGATGGTCTGATTGACAGTGGCAGCTCAGAAGTTTCATAAACCGGGGTAGTTCCCCCACTCCTTGGCCCCCCCCTCACTCATCGGGTTTTCCGTTTCCCATATCAACATTTTCTCTTTCCCAAAACGTTGGGGTTTTTTTAAGGTAAACCTTAAAATTAATGGGGGTTATCAAGATTACATTTGTATTCTCCACAACTGTGCCCCGATTGATCCTTTTCAGGACTTTCAAAAAGCGTCATGGTAATGTTATTTTAAAATAGGGAAAGGGGGGTTTTCCCCCCTCTCTTATTTTTGGTCTTACCCTTTTAAAAAGGGGCCCCCCAAAGGGGTTTTTTCAAACTTACTCCCCGGGTTGTCACCCCATATCAGCAAAAATCAACCCCCCTATTCTTATGAAAATAGGATGTTCATTGAGAAAGAAGCTCAGGGGCTGCTGAAGGGGGGGGATTAAAAAACCAAAATAATTCTCATGGCGTACAGGTCGTTGTTTCAAGGATGATTATGGGAAAAACGGAGGTGGCTATCGACTATTCTGAGACAACCCCCAAAAAATTTTTCACTTCTTGATGGTCCCCCTCATCAGTTTTTTTTCCCGTGAAAAAAAATTTCCCCCGTACTATGGTTGGCCTTGATCCTGAAGTGCCTATCATCAAGTCCCAAAGGAATGAAAGGGGGAAAAATATTTTCAATCTGAGGACGTGTTTTTTTTACCCCTGTGGAGACTTTTCTACTGTGCTCTCCCTGTAGCTTCCTGAGATTGGATGATGGTTTCCCTCGACTACGAGCAGCTTTTTTCCAACAAGGAAGGGGGTTCGGAAAAACCCCCAAAAAATTCAACGACTTTTTGGGGATATGCAAGGATTATCCCGGAACAATGGCGATGGCCCCGGGAAAAGAATGGATCTAGTGGATCTGAAGGGACGAAGCTGGAATTGAAGAAAGGGGGGGGACTGCGAAAACCAGCAACTCTTTTTTTCCCTTTTTAAAAAAAGAATGTGAAGACATTCCAAAAACGATGACCATCTCACAAAAGGAAAACCCCCCGGGAACGTCCACACCAAGATCAAGGGGGGAACATTGTTTTTTTTTTGGGGGTAGTCAGATTAGGTTTATGGATGGGGAATTTTGTCTAAAGGATAGGAATAGGAGGCAGAGGGTATGTTATCCAGGGGCTGGGGTGAAGGGTATTGTTGGGCCCTCTGGGCGACATCATGAGGGGGAAATGGGGGGCAATCCATTTTCTTTTCAGTGCTGGAACAAGATGTTGGAGCGTAGGAGTGAGGGCTGATTGGGAACTATAGGTCAGCAATAGACAGAATTAGGAAGAAGGGTGGAACCCCGTCTTAGGGTGTTTTGCCAAGGGAGGAGTTGGACGTGAAATGGTTGTCCCGGGCTTTGGGGTTTAATTTCCGGCTGGGCAAAAACTGTAAGGAAACGTAACTTCTTTCAACTGGGGGCCTCTTCTATGGCAGAAATGACTTTATGCCAGGGATGGGGTTCACTTATCTGGGTCTGGGGGGGGGGGCACTGGGAACTGCAGTGGAGGGGGGAGCTGTTAGGGCTTTTTAAATAGAAAAATTTTGTGGTATGGGGTTTGGGGGGAAAAAGGGGAAGTCCCAATGTAGTAATGTTTAAATTCTGGGAAATGGGAATAACAGAAAAAGGTGGATTTGGAAAATAGGGGGCACTAGGTGACAAGGACAGTAAAAGGTTAATTTGGGAAAAAAAGAAAAGAGCAGGAAGGGGAAAAAAGAAAAGGGGGGTTTTAAATGTATATTACACCAATAGTCGTAGTGCTAGGAATAAGATGGACGAGTTGAGATTAGTTGCAAGTACTGGTAATATTGATGTTTTTGCAATAAATGAGACATGGTTTAATATGAAAAATAGGGGCATGCCCGCCCAATGTCAATTCAGGGTTTTAAAATTTTTCCCAAATAGACAGAAGTATCGGGAAGGGGGGGGGGTGGCACTCTATGTCCGTGATCATTTAAATTTTGCATAAAAACGGGTATAAAGTTTAAAAAAAACATACAGAGTCTGTCTGGAAAATTTTTTAAAAGGGTGGAAAAAAAATTTATTTTAGGGTAAATTCAAACCCCACATAAATGCAAACTGCCAGCACATCACCACCAAAAAACCCCCTACTACTTGAACTTAGAATTTTCCTTACACCCTAGGGGAAAACCCCATTTCCAACCCCCAAAACATCACTCCAAGTTGAGCCCAATACACAAAAAAAAAAATTCCAAAAACCCCCCAAAAAACCCCAAAACCCCCCAAAAACTGGAAAAACCCGTCCCCCCAAAAACCCCAAACCCCCCCCTCCCAAAAACCCTGAAAACCCCCCCAACCAAAACAAAAACCCCCTAAAAAACCCCCCTTCCCCCATATAAACCCCCCCCCCCCACTCCCCAAAGCCCCCCCGATTGGCCCCTTTTAAACCCCAAAAATTTTAAAAAGGGACACCACCGCATCGTTTATAACCCTCAAAAAAAAGTCCCCCAAGTTCTCCATAAAACCCCTGTTTCCCTACATTTGCCCAAAAAAATGCCCCAAACAAACCCCGCCCCCCACCCACTACCTCGCCATCCCCCCCCACATTTGAAATCAACCACCAGGTACATTAACCCCCGTCTTTTTCCCCCAAAAACCCCCCAAAATTTTCCGGAAAACCCTAACATAAAACCCACCCCCCCCACCCCCTTTTAAAACCCCCGCCCAAACCATTCCCGTACCCGCCTAAATTTCCAAAAAACCGCATGGATTTTTTTCCCAAAAAACCCCATCTCAAAAAGCCCCTCCCCTTTAAAACCCCTTAAAAAACCGTCCCCCCCAACCTGCCCCCAGCCTCCTTTAAACCCCCCCAAATCGCCCAAAAATACTTTGGGTATTTTCCCCCCGCCTTTTCCCCCCCCCAAGTTTGCCCAAAAACCCCCCCCCCAAAAATCCTTGGCTCTCTGAGACTAGAAAAACCCCTCAACATTGCCTCCTAAACTCAGGTCACGCCCCCCCCCCCACCCGTCCCCCCCCCTGACCACTCCCCCTGCTTCCCCCCCCCCTCCCCCCCCACATATCTCTGTTTTTCATATACCCCATAAGCCTCCTATGTAAGGATATCAACCCCAAACCTCCCACAACCAAAAGACAACCTCCTTATTGACCCAAAATTTCCCAAAAACCCCCTATTACCCAACGCCCCCCATTAAAAATTTTAACATTTCCCCCCCGTGGGTTCCTTAATCCCAAATTTTTTTTTTACAAAAAAATTACTACCATAAACTCCCGCCTTCGCCCCCTCTCCGGCTCCCTCCCTCTTTTCGCTGCGCTATTGGGCCCTTACCCCCGAAGAATTTTCATCCCCTTTCCTTGCCTTACCCGCATCATTATAAAAAAATTTTCCCCCAAATTTTCCCAAACACTCAACAAAAGCCAACCATTTTCCCCCTTCCCCCCCAAAAAACCGCCCCCCCCCCCCCCTTAAAATTTTGATTTTACCCGTTAATCCTCCCTCCCAGTGCCCAAAAAAACTTATAATCCTCCCCATGCATCTAACCCCCACCCCCCCCGGGTTGGTGTCATCCCAAAATAACCCCCTTCCCGATGCCCCGGTACCTGACCCCCCTTTTCCCCCCCCCCTTCGGCAACCCCTTTAAAAAATCCCTTTAAAATCAAACAAATTTGGGGAAAAAACCCCCCCAAACCCCCCCTTCCAAACCCCCCCCCCCCTTCCATTCACTTGAACCCCCACCAAAGCCCCCTCATACAACGTTTGAACCCAACCCACTACTTCATTCCCAAAGCCCTGCTTACGAAGAATGTCAAATAACATATTTCTATCCACACTGTCATAAGCCGTTTCCCAATCAAGCCCTAAAACCCCATTCCCCTCTCAACCCTCGATGAATGACCTAATCCTACCATGCCCATTCCCCATACACCTCCCCAGTATCCCATACTGACCACGTTCTATGATAGAATCCAAAACTTTTTTAACCCTATACCCAAAACCTTGCAAAGATTTTGTAATCTGCACATAAAAGTGAAATAGCTCTGTAATCCCTAATCGTTTCCACCAATTTCCCTTAGGCACTAAAACCCCAACTCCAGTGCGCTGATCCTCATCCATATACCTAACTTCCTTCAAACGATTGAAAACTTTTGTCAAACATTCCTTCAACACTCCCCAATGTTGAACATAAAAATCACTAGGTAAGCCATCCACTCCCAGCGCTTTACCCATCTGCATCCCCTTTACTGCGAACCACACTTCCTCCTCAGTTATACTACCCTCCATACCTTTCCTCTCCTCCTCACTAATCCCTACCTGTATACCTCCAAAACTTCCTCTTCGCCTTCACCTCCTCCAACCTCAGGTCTAGATACCGCCAAAACCAAACATCCACAAACCCACTCATACCCTCTGTCACCGCAGTACCTGTCCCTCCATATACCCACCCAACTCCTCGTGCACCTTCAATGACGTCATCGTCATACCCTGCCTCCTCTTTCGAAAACCATGCAAGACAGTCAAAGATGGTTTGTCCCCCCACAGCACATCCTCAATACCTGCCCTCACTCTGATAGCCTGGAATCTCTCATTCTGTATATCCTTCAACTGGCCCCTCAAAACCTCTATGTCCTCCAGCGAGTAACCCCCCACATAACAATCCCACAACTGCCCCTCCAAATACCTCTGCAGGCCATAACGCAATCGCGCCTGCTCTCTACCTTCACGTTTATAAAAATCCTGAATATCCACTTTCGCCACTCCATTCCACCAACCCACCACATCTTCCCGGTCCTTCCCATCATTCCACATCCCCTCCCACCACTCCTCAAAACTCCTCCTACACAGTTCCCCCTGCAATAAGCCCACGTTAAGCTTCCAATAACTAGCATACATTCTAACAGCTCCCTCCCATCCCAACACTGCCAACACACCCCTGTGATCGGAAAACCCAACATCAACGCCCTCCACTACAACATCCCTCGACACATACACATGATCGAGTCTTGCAGCATAGCCCCTACGTATGAACGTATGTTCTATATGCCACCCACCGCCCCCTACCACATTTCTGACTTCTGCCACACACAAAACATCACGCAAAACCCCCAACTCACACCCCGCCCCTCTTGGTTCCACATCCCTCTTCCTAATCACACAATTCCAATCCCCTGTGATAATAGTCACAACCGGCAACCCACGTATGAAATATATCAACTCCTCTCTCACAAATTCTTCCTTAGTTTTTCTACAACTTATAGCCGGCATATAAACTCCCACTATACACACTCTGACATTCCCCCATAAACCCTCAACCCTTACCACCCTCCCACCTCCCCCTCTTCCCATGCCAACAACCGAAAGGGACTGGTCACACGTATTCCTATAGCCACCCCTCCCTTGAATCTACCCGCACTACCCCCATAAACTGTAAACCCACTTAACGTCAAATCTCTCCCCATCCTATAATTATGCTCTTGCAATATACACACATCCACATTTAAACATCTTAATGTCCCCTCTACCCATTTACGTTTGACCTCCGCTCAGAGGCCATTTACATTCATCGTTAAACACCTGAAAAGAACGCAGGGGCTTTCCTCTACTTTTCAACTTCCTCGTCACTACCGACTTTCCCTTATTAATGCTCTCTTCCTCTACTGACACTCCCAGTACTTGCCTGTCTGCTTTCCTGTCCCTCCCTCCCTCTCTACCCTTGACACTCCCTGTCCCCTTTCGCCACCTCCACCCAGGCCTTCTTGCACACCTGTTGCCCAGGTGTTAGGACATCGTCCTCAACTACACCACTAGGCCTTTTCCTGGAGTCCCCTGTAGCCTCCATAGCCTCACAATCCTCTCCCCTGTGCACTTCTACACCAACCTCCTGGACCTGAAGGCAAGGCCCACTCTCTGTGATGCCCATCACACTCGTCCCCTCCTCACATCTGATCCTGAGTCCACCACACCATGCTGTGTGCCCTCACACACTGTCCAACAACAGTGGAAAATCCTCCAAAAGTGGCTCAGACAAAACCAAGTTCACACCTTCCGGCAGAGCCACTTCCTCCGTCTCCGCTGTCTCGCCATCCTGGGTCACCTGTGACAACGTTAGTACGCACTCATCCTCCTTATCAACAATGTCACTCCATTGTCCACTTGGCACCACGCTCATATTCTCCTGTGGCGACTCATCCATAGCATCCACGACCACCACGTCATCCTTCCTCATACCATAAGCAGCGCCATGTCTCTGATGGCCCATCCGACGATCACATGCCGCCCCACATGTCCAGGTAATCCCCACAGACGACATGTTCGAACTTGGCCTGCGTAAGTCACATAGACTTGCTGCCGGAACTCATCCATCATGAACCTTCTGGCAGCCCAGCATAAGTCCCTGTGCTTACCATCCCACCGTTGCTGCATGGACGTCACCAAATTGACTGAAGACGTTTCGCACATCAACATCCAATGCTTGGAACGGCACGTTTCGAACCCGTATATAAGTGTAGTACCGGGACACATCTCGAAGCCGTACCTCTAATCCTGTGTTGACGACAATCCTCTTCTCCTGATACGTTTCAACCACTCGCTCATATGCGCTGGCCACTGCAAATTTGACAAGAATCCCTCAAAATAGCTGGGAGGAGAACATCTGCATTGCTTGGGTAAATCGCGCCTGCAACACTTCAATACAGACAGTATTGACACGTCGTCTGTAGCGCTCCACCATGTTGATGAAAACTACCAGTTCTCAACTCCACCACTAGGGACCAAAACAAGCACACCCACACTCCGCAAAGGCTGGGCAGCAAATGATTTGTCCCCTGGAACTAGTGAAGAAGCTTAGTGACGTAAATTACCTAGTACGCCTGTCTGGGAAGAGAAAATCCAATCATGTGTTCCACATTAATCAGCTCAAGGCATACTACTCTAGCCCTCTACCTACTGCTTATATTCTTCCTAGACCACAAGAAGAAAACATCCGTCTACCTGACATCTCTAGAGGTATTGAGGTGCGTTTAGAAAATTCAGTGACTCTACAATCACTAGATAATTTTCTAAGTAACCTTGATGCTGATAAAGCAAGTAATGTTAAGAACATGATTTTGCAGTACCCTGAATTGTTTAGTGATGTTCCTAAGAGATGTACTCTGGGAGTACATGATGTTGATGTACAGGGAGCTTCACCCATTAAGCAATCACCATACAGAGTCCAACAAAACATAGAGCATTGAGAGAAGTTGACTTTTTGTTATCTCATGGACTTATTGAACGCACAAAAAATTCAGGGGCTTCGCCGTGTATATTAGTGCCCAAGCCTGACGGTACTTTCAGAATGTGTACTGATTACAGGAAAGTGAACTCTGTCACCTTGCCCGATGGTTATCCCTTACCTCGCATAGACGACCTGATTGATCGTGTGTCAGGAGTGTAGTGATACCGCTCTTGTGGGGAGCCGCAGCAGGACACAATACTGCACCACCTCAGGGGCCCCTTACAATAACAACATAGTACAGCGATGGCCCAGCACATGGCGTGTGGTCTCTCTCTTACACAGATACATTCGTGATGCAGATTACATGGTAAGCTTAAATATGTCGCCAGTAGCTATAGCTTTTCTGAGGACATATGCACCTTACATCACCTGTCCTGCAGCAGCAGTCATTAGATGTATTTTCTTCTGTTGCAGACATGTACCATGGATTCTGTGTTCAATAAAGCCTAGGAATAAGGCCTGTGTTTTTATCACAACAAGGAGCACAGTATGTCAGACGTTTAGATCTCTTACGAGGATATTATCAAGTCCCTCTTACTGAACATGCTCAAGAAATATCTGCTTTCACTGTTCAAGATGGATTGTTCAACTATCTCGTCACTCCATTCGGCTTGTGTAATACTGCTTCGTCATTTCAACGTATTATGAACGAGTTGACCTGCAACTTACACAGAGTAGAAGCCTATCTTGACGACTTAGTGGTGTACAGTGACAATTGAGAACAACACTTGACACGTCTCAGAGCTTTGTCTGAGAAACTGACACATTTAATTTCACTGTTAACTTGGCTTGGCTAAGTGTAGTTTTGGTCAAGCCAAGATTACCTATCTAGGGTTTTGTATAGGCCAAGGTGAGGTTGCTGCTATTGATGCTAAAGTTCATGCTATTGCTGCATTTCCAGTGCCACAGGATAGGAAGGGTGTGCAAAGATTCCTGGGTATGGCAGGTTATTATCACAGGTTCTGTCCTAACTTTGCTCAAGTCGCTGCTCCTCTCACTGAGCTCACTAGTAGCAAAGTCCAGTTCATCTGGACTCAAGATTGTTCAGACTCATTTACAAGGTTGAAGCGCTTGCTTTCCTCTGCCCCTGTTTTGCAAAGTTCTAACTTCAACCTACATTTCTTTTTGCATATAGATGCGAGTGGTTATGCAGTGGATGCTGTTCTGTTGCAACAGACAACATCTACTGACATATTGCATCCTATGCTACTATTCCTCTAAACTCAAATGACATCAGAAAAACTATGCCACTATTAAGAAAGAGGCTCTAGCTCCGTGGTTGTTAGAACATTTTGATGTATATTTGGGCACTTCTCCTTTTGGGATAAATGTATTTTCAGATCACAATACTCTCACCTATATTAACACCATGAAGAGTAAAAATGGTAGGATAATGAGGTGGGCTCTCAGAATCCAACTTTACTCCAAAAGTATTAAACATATCAATGGTCCATGTAATGTAATTGGTGATGTTCTGTCAGGTCCTTAATTATCATTGTAACATTTAAATTAACGTAAATTTTTGTGGCCAATATACTACTTTGTTACTTCCTGCTTTGATTAAGTAATGTAAAATCAATACTAGTGCAACAGTTTGTCGTGATGGGGGGTATTGCGACCCAAGAATGGGTCCCAATGTGTATATATGTTTATGATATATTTCATGTATATTTCCATTTTCTATTTTATATTGCTGATACATGCAAAGACATTGTGTAGTTTTAAAAATAGGTTAGATAAATACATGAGTGGGTGTGGGTGGGAATGAGTTTGGACCTGACTAGCTTGTACCACCAGGTCAGTTGTCATACTAATTCCTTAAGTGGTAGTGACCTGACTATCTGGAGACTGAGCTCCAGGTGGTCTGCTAGATAATTATACGAGTGGGTGTGAGTTGGTCCTGACTAGCTTGTGCTACTAGCTCCTTCCTTAAGTGAATGTAACCTGACCTGGCTGGGACAGGCCATTAGCTTAAGCCTGTTGGAGACTTCGACCTGCCTCACATGGGCCAGTAGGCCTGCTGCAGTGTTCCTTCTTTGTTCTTATATCCTCGATAATAGCTAAATCGTTAATATCTCGCTTTATATTATTATTTGAGTTAGCTATTGTAATCAGTAGGATGTAACATTATATATTGTGTTCATGTTTGTATTATTATTATTATTATTATCAAAAGAAGCGCTACACCTCAAGGGTTATATAGTGCGGCGGGGCAGGACAGGATGCAGGGAGAATGGATTGTAAGCGGGAGATGGATGATTAGTAGGGTATGGAGTGCAGCAGGACAGTGGGTAGTGCAGGGATAGAGGGTACCAAGAGATCGAGGTAGAAGGGACTGAGGGAGTTGCTAGAGGTATAATCTTTAGAGTTTGTGTAGTAAGTCAATTTCTGTCAAAAAGTCAACGAGACAGTCAGGATTATAGGAGTGTCCATCAGCAAGAAGGGGAAAGGGAAAGAAAGGGCCACAGAGCGAAGACACCATTGGAGATAAATTCTGCATGCTCGTTGATAAAGTGGACAGTCAAACAGAATATGTCTAACAGACACTGGAACCTGACAATGCTCACAGAGAGGGGCAGGGAGCCTCTCCATGAGATACCCATGCGTAAGACGAGTGTGGCCAATGCGAAGACGGGAGAGTGTAGTCTCCAAACCTAGACATTGGTGATAAGGCGGCTAGAAACCTATATTTGGGTGCGAAGGAGGGTAGCAATGACCGCAAAATACTCCGTAAAAGGAACACCTCTATATAAAACTGGAAGGTCATGTACTGCTGACCGCGTAGCAGTGTCTGCCTGTTCATTGCCCTGTACATCAACATGACCAGGGACCCAACAAAAAACAATATCTTTGTGCTTGCTAGAGATACGGCGTAATCAAAGTTGGATACAAAGAACTAAGGGGTGAGGTGTATCAATTTTACAGATAGCCTGTAAAGCACTAAGGGAGTCTGAAACGACCACAAATGGTGATACAGGCAGTGATGCAATACAGATAATTGCCACAAGAATGGCATATAATTCAGTCATAAATATGCTAGCCGAGGGTAATAGATGCCCTTGTACAGCATTGTCTGGAAACACTGCTGTGAATCCGAAGCTGTCAGACGACATTGAACCATCGGTGTACACTGCAATGGCATGGGAATGAGAACGGAAGTGATCTAGAAAAAAAGAGTGAGAAGCCGCCGTAGGTAGGCGGGTTTTTGCGCAAGGTAGAGGAATAGAACAGACACAGACAGCAGGAACTTCAACAGGGGGTAGGGGAAAGGGAGATGTCACATGAACATATAGAGGTGGTAGCTGAAGGGAAGACAGGAGTGAATGTAGACGAAGAGAAAAGGGACAAAGTAAGCAGGGGCGATAAACAATTATTATTATAATCAAATAGAAGCGCTAAACCACAGGGGTCATACAGCGCTGCAGGTTATTGCAGGATGCTGGGAGAATGGGTTGTAAGAGGGAGATGGATGATTAGTAGGGCATGGAGTGTAGCAGGACAGTGGATAGTGCAGGGATAGAGGGTAGCAAGAGATTGAGATAGAAGGGACTGAGGGAGGTGCTAGAGGCATAAACTTCAGTCTGTGTAGTAAGTCAGTCTCTGTCAAAAGTCAATGAGAGAGTCAGGATTAAAGGAGGGTCCATCTGCAAGAAGGGAAGGTAAAGAAAGGGCCGCAGAGCGAAGAAGACGCCGTTGGAGGTAAATTCTGCGTGCTCGTTGATAGAGGGGGCAGTCCAACAGAATATGTCGAACAGACACTGGAACCTGACAATGTTCACAGAGTGGGGCAGGGAGCTTCTCCATGAGATACCCGTGAGTAAGATGAGTGTGGCCGATGTGAAGACGGAGAGTGTAGTCTCCCAACCCTGACATTGGTGACAAGAAGGCCAGAAACCTATAATCGGTTTAATAGAATGGAGTTCATTATTTAGCAGGTCAGACCAGCGTTGTTGCCAACGGGTGCGAAGGTGGGTAGCAATGACCGCAAAATAGTCCGTGAAAGGAACACCTCTATATGAAACTGGAAGGTCATGTACTGCTGACCGCGCAGCAGTGTCTGCCTGTTCATTGCCCTGTACGTCAACATGACCAGGGACCCAACAAAAAACAATATCTTTATGCTTGCTAAAGATATGGTGTAACCAAAGGTGGATACAAAGAAGTAGGGGGTGAGGTGTATCAATTTTACGGATAGCCTGTAAAGCACTAAGAGAGTCTGAAACGACCACAAATGGTGACACAGGCATAGATGCAATATGGATAAGTGCCACAAGAATGGCATACAATTCAGCCGTAAATATGCTAACTTAGGGTAATACATGCCCTTGTACGACACAGTGCGGAAACACTGCTGCGAATCCGACGCCATCAGATGACTTTGAACCATCAGTGTATACTGTGATGGCATGGGAATGAGAACGGAAGTGGTCTAGAAAGAAATAGCGAGAAGCCGCCGTAGGTAGTTGGGCTTTCACGCAAGGTAAAGGAATAGAACAGACATGGACAGCAGGAGCTTCCCAAGGGGGTAGGGGAAAGGGAGATGTCACATGAACATATAGAGGTGGTAGCTGAAGGGAAGACAGGAGTGAATGTAGACGAATAGAAAAGGGACGAAGCAAGCAGGGGCGACAAACAAATAAAGAGAGCCTACTAACATCTGTAACAATCCTATACATGGAAGGATTGCAGAGGTCATGAGAGCGAACAAAATAACAATGCAATGTGCATCACACGATCGGATAAGGATGGAATGTTTGCTTCTACATAGAGGCTCTCAACCAGGAAAGAACGAAATGCACAAAGGCATAAGCATAATCCCTGCATCCAACAAAATAAGCAGACTCTTGGATGTCACTACCGCCCGCCTCTGGCTGGGTTACAAGTATCTTTGGCAGGTTAAATCACCACCACCAGATGTAGACCAAACAAAATGTAAACTTTGTCAGTTGGATTATTGTCACACCCTGCATCATTATGTACTGGAGTGCAACAAAATTAATGAATTCAGAGACAACTCACTCAGAAATGTTCAAGATATGTCAAAGTATTTTATCCACAATGGTATATTACAGACCATTCTGGAAAAATACCCTGACTTTGCTCCCTGTAAATAAAGCATTGCCACGTGTGTGTGTGTGTGTGTTTGTGTGCGTGTTAATTGCCATTTTGTCCTATGCACATGTCGATTGAAGGCTGGGCCTGTTGAAGGTAGTGTATGAGGAAGAGGATGAATCTCCACACACGTTACAGAACTAGTCGGAGGCGAAGAACCTGGCAATAGGGATTTTTTGCTGTGCTTATAAGAGGGGGGGCGCAGAGGTTTAGGTGAAAGACGAGGACGTGTAGACTCAGAACTGTGCGAGTGAATAGAGGAAGGAGTGTGGATAGTATGGGAAGCCGAGGTAGGGACCTCGGAGCCAAGAACATCAAAAGGATTCGAGACAGGGGTGACTGAGGATGAGGCGACCACAGAGGAAGCCGTGGAAGTTGGGACCCCAGAAGCGGGGCGACGTTTAGCAATGCGAGAATAGGAAATACGGGGAAGTTTCCCTTGAAGGCGAAGATGAGAGACAGCCATAGCATATGAGAAGCCTTCCGCCTCTTTGAGACAACAGATTTCCCGCTCATTCAGGTAAACCTTAAAACGGCGAGAATACGAAGGATGTGCCTCATGACAGTTAAGGCAAGAGGGAGGTAGAGTACAAGAAGAACTGGCATGGTCATCAGCACCACAGACTGGGCATTGGCCATGGACCTGCAATATTTTGCTGGATGACCAAAACGCCAGCAGTTTCTACACTGCTGGGTGTAGGGTCACCTTTAGAACTTGTAAACGTTGACCTGCAATGTAGACCGAAGGTGGCAGTTCTCGGCAGTCAAACGTTAAACGAGCTATATTGCAAGGATAACGTCTTCGCTTATTGGCAGGGATAACAAAAGTGTCAACTTTATGGATAGGGAGTTCTTGGAGCTCAAGCTGCTCGAAAATGTCATCACCACATGTCTGGAAATTCCGTTGGACAATGGTGTGGGGCAAAATGACAGAACCACAACAAGAATTGAGGGAATGGTGCTTGTCAATAGTAACAGGAGTAGTATCAATGGTTGTAAGAAGAGAAAGATCGCGAGCTTGGCCAGCATTCTGGACCGTGATGATGTGAGTGCCGCTCTTGAGAGTGTGAAATGAGATGTCTTTACCAACATGGCATAGCAGAGCCTTACCAATACTATGGTCTGAAAGATAGGTATTAGGAGAAGTTGGTCGAAGAGTAAAAAACTTTGTCCATTGAGTAGTTTGAAACAGAGAGTTTAAGGGGAGTGCGTGACGAGCTTGTCGTTTCTGAGATGAACGAGAAGAAAGTGTCGAATCGTCATGTGTGGGTCTTGGTCGTTTGGGTGTGGGACCAGGGGTGGTCCGATGTGAGACGGGCGAGCGATTCGAAAATTGCCGCACCGTCGAGGGAGAAGCCGGAATCAAGGTCAGTGAAGAGCGAAGATAAGATGTATCGAAAGGGCCAGTCAGGTCCCTGGGACCTGAAGCAGGTGATGAACTGGCACCTGCTTCAGGTACAGGGGTATTAGGGTTGTCCGAAGTGTTATCCGTTATCAAGGTAGGGTCAGAACTAGGTGCGGTATCAAGGGGCCCGGGGGTAGAGTCACGGATTAGGGCATCCATGGTTAGGTTACTTCTTTCTTTTTGTTTTTAAGAAAAAAAGAAAGAAGAAAAGAAAATAAAAAAAAAAAGAATAAAAAGAAAAGGGGGGAACTTGGAGGAATAGCTCCTAGGAGGAATGAAAGGGGCGTAAATCCCCATCTGCGCCCAAGAGGACCTCAACACCGCAAGTAGTGCAGATGCTGCATGGAACCCGTGCCATACCCTACCCTTCATGCCAGTAAACCAGCAATCCGGGATAGCAACCTCACATCCACCGAGCCACCTCGGCGGACTAAAGAGAGGGCGGCCGGATATCCGCCACAAAGCATACCGCCTTCGGCCACCAGCCCCGGAATCCGAAAGGTGGCCTCCAGAGATACACCCATCACCCGAAAGATACCCAAGGCCACCCCCCGGGAGACCGGAGAGGGATTGGGACATCCCCAGGCGATCCAGATTCCATAGCAAACTACACCACCGCCAAGAACTTCAACGGAATAGGAATGGACCACGGTACCCTTCCCCCTACCTAGGAACTAGAATGCCTGTGGAGAGAAGCTCCCAGGGTAATAATGGGAAGGAAATAAGGGAGGGATGAGGAGGAGGGGGAGGAGGAAAGGGAAAAGGGAGGATGGGGAAGATGGGAAAAGGGAGGGGGGATTGGGGGGTAATTAGGTTCGGTCTGAGGAAGAAGACCAAAAGGTCCAATTCCTCAGACCAATAGCCTCTTTACCTCGTCAAGGAGCCCCCCCCCCCTTGAAGAGGAATAATGTCCAGAATTATCAATGAAAACATTTCTAGCACTAAAATAACATTTTGTCTGTTCATTAGTCACATCTCCAGGTCCCTCTTATATTATACTACTTGCTTTTTATTTTGAGTTTTTATTTACACAAAAAAAAATAGATTTACTTTTATGCAGACTACTGTATTATTGTAAAAATGGTATAAATAATATAGGGGATTTCTGACAGCCTATCAGACTCATCAGTTGGTGTGTAATGGATGCATGACATGATTTGTTTTCTTTTGAACATCGGCAAAAATCGAACATTTCCACTAATTTGAGCTGAATTTCAAAATATTTTTAGTCCATAAACTATTCAAAATAATCTCAATTTCTGTAGCAAATCATCCAGGGTAAGAATTTTTTTCTCATTATGCACTGCATACTGCAGGATTTTTTTTATATTGCACACACACTCAGACGCATTCTCTCATATATAGGCCTACCAGCTTTCTCCCACAAGATTGGAAGCCGCTAGAATTTTGTAGTATTATGGGACCAATACTGACTTGCAAGCCGTCATATTACGGGACCAACAGTTGCTTGCCAGCAGTAATATTATAGGACCAACAGGAAAGAGTTTTATTAGTGTTGGTAGAGGAAGAAATATTAGTGTATGACATATGACACCACCTCTGACAAAGCTTCCTCTCTAGTATGACTTCTCATGTGACTTACTAAACTTGATTATTGAGAAAAGTCTTCCAGACATTCTGATCACTGGTATGGCTTCTCTCCAGTATGAGTTCTCATGTGCCTTACTAAATTTGATTTATGAACAAATTCTTTCAGACATTCTGAACACTGATATTTTTTCTCTCCAGTATGAGTTCTCATGTGACTTGCTAAATTTGATTTTTCAGAAAAGTTTTTCAGACATTCTAAACACTGATATGGCTTTTCTCCAGTATGAGTTCTCATGTGTCTTTCTAAATGTGTTTTTCTAGAAAAGTCTTTCAGACATTTTGAACACTGATATGGCTTCTCTCCAGTATGAGTTCTCATGTGTCGTTCTAATTCTTGTTTCCAAGGAAAGTCTTTCAGACATTCTGAACACTGATATGGCTTCTCTCCAGTATGAGTTCTCATGTGACTTGCTAAGTTTGATTTTTCAGAAAAGTCTTTCAGACATTCTGAACACTGATATGGCTTCTCTCCAGTATGAGTTCTCATGTGACTTACTAAACTTGATTTTCCAGAAAAGTCTTTCAGACATTCTGAACACTGATATGGCTTCTCTCCAGTATGAGCTCTCATGTGACTTGCTAAACTTGCTTTTTCAAAAAAGTCTTTCAGACATTCTGAACACTGATATGGCTTCTCTCCAGTATGAGTTCTCATGTGACTTACTAAACTTGATTTTTCAGAAAAGTCTTTCAGACATTCTGAACACTGATATGGCTTCTCTCCAGTATGAGTTCTCATGTGTCTTTCTAAATGTGTTTTTCTAGAAAAGTCTTTCAGACATTCTGAACACTGATATGGCTTCTCTCCAGTATGAGTTCTCATGTGACTTACTAAACTTGATTTTTCAGAAAAGTCTTTCAGACATTCTGAACACTGATATGGCTTCTCTCCAGTATGAGTTCTCATGTGACTTACTAAACTTGATTTTTCAGAAAAGTCTTTCAGACATTCTGAACACTGATATGGCTTCTCCCCAGTATGAGTTCTCATGTGACTTACTAAACCTGATTTTTTAGAAAAGTCTTTCAGACATTCTGAACACTGATATGGCTTCTCTCCAGTGTGAGTTCTCATGTGATTTACTAAATTGATTTTTCAGAAAATCTTTAGACATCTGAACACTGAAGTGTTTGCTATGATAAACCTGGTCTGATATCACACTGGATTTTAGAAGATTCAAAGCTTTGAGTGATGTGAATGTTGATATAATTGTCTCCTACATGAACAACTGTACATTGTGTTGCCTCAACACATTGTTTTTCAGGTATTTTAGACATAGTGAACAATAAGTTCTCACATATTTAAATTGTTTAACCAGGGGATATTTGAGAATATTTTATTACACAGAAAACTAATATTTCTGTATTATTCTATTAATTTAAGTATAGCAAGCACTAAACCTGTAGGGGTAAGTGTGTCTGAGGAATAGAAAGGATGACACTTGCAGATATTTATGACACATTAACCTTATGACACTGTTGTTGACACTCCAAGTGTTGTAGTACCAACACTGTCATTACAGTGTTGTCACTGTATAAGCACTGTTGTTACAGTGTTGTCACTGTATAAGCACTGTTGTTACAGTGTTGTCACTGTATAAGCACTGTTGTTACAGTGTTGTCACTGTATAAGCACTGTTGTTACAGTGTTGTCACTGTATAAGCACTGTTGTTACAGTGTTGTCACTGTATAAGCACTGTTGTTAGTGTTGTCACTGTATAAGCACTGTTGTTACAGTGTTGTCACTGTATAAGCACTGTTGTTACAGTGTTGTCACTGTATAAGCACTGTTGTTACAGTGTTGTCACTGTATAAGCACTGTTGTTACAGTGTTGTCACTGTATAAGCACTGTTGTTACAGTGTTTGTCACTGTATAAGCACTGTTGTTACAGTGTTGTCACTGTATAAGCACTGTTGTTACAGTGTTGTCACTGTATAAGCACTGTTGTTACAGTGTTGTCACTGTATAAGCACTGTTGTTACAGTGTTGTCACTGTATAAGCACTGTTGTTACAGTGTTGTCACTGTATAAGCACTGTTGTTACAGTGTTGTCACTGTATAAGCACTGTTGTTACAGTGTTGTCACTGTATAAGCACTGTTGTTACAGTGTTGTCACTGTATAAGCACTGTTGTTACAGTGTTGTCACTGTATAAGCACTGTTGTTACAGTGTTGTCACTGTATAAGCACTGTTACAGTGTTGTCACTGTATAAGCACTGTTGTTACAGTGTTGTCACTGTATAAGCACTGTTGTTACAGTGTTGTCACTGTATAAGCACTGTTGTTACAGTGTTGTCACTGTATAAGCACTGTTGTTACAGTGTTGTCACTGTATAAGCACTGTTGTTACAGTGTTGTCACTGTATAAGCACTGTTGTTACAGTGTTGTCAATGTATAAGCACTGTTGACACTGTATAAGCACTGTTGTACAGTGTATACACTGTTGACACTGTTGTTATAAGTGTGCACTGTATAAGCACTGTTGTTACAGTGTTGTCACTGTATAGCACTGTTGTACATGTGTCACTGTATAAGCACTGTTGACATCTTGTCACTATAAGCACTGTGACTGTATAAGCACTGTTGTTCACTGTATAAGCACTTGCTGTTGCACAGTGTTGTCACGTATAAGCATTTTTACTGTTGACACTGTATAAGCACTGTTGACATGTTGTCACTGATAGCACTGTTGCACTGTATAAGCACTGTTGTCACTGTATAAGCACTGTTGCACTGTATAAGCACTGTTGTTACAGTGTTGTCACTGTATAAGCACTGTAATTGATCTACAGTGTTGTCACTGTATAACGTTGTACAGTGTGCTGTTAACAGTGTTGTCACTGTATAAGCACTGTTGTTACAGTGTTGTCACTGTATAAGCACTGTTGTTACAGTGTTGTCACTGATGATAGTACTGTTGTCCTTATACAGTGTTGTCACTGTATAAGCACTGTTGTTACAGTGTTGTACTGTATAAGCACTGTTACGTTTGCACTACAAGTGCACTTCTTGTACAGGATGACTGCATGTTGACACTACAGTGCACCTGCTTGTTACCAGGATTGACCTGTATAAGATTGACACTGACTAAGCACCTTTGTGTTGCCAGGATGCACTGCAGTTACAGTGTTGTCCTGTACCAGGATGACCTGTCAGTGTTGCACTAGATAGCACTTTGGTACAGTGACTGCACTGTATAACACTGTTGCTACTTTTGTACCAGATACACTGCAATATTGACACTACAAGTGCCACCTTCTTGTACCAGGATGACCTGCAGTGTTGACACTACAAGTGCCACCTTCTTGTACCAGGATGACCTGCAGTATTGACACTACAAGTGCCACCTTCTTGTACCAGGATGACCTGCAGTATTGACACTACAAGTGCCACCTTCTTGTACCAGGATGACCTGCAAAAGTCATTGACAACTACTAAGTCCACCTTCTTGTACCAGGATGACCTGCAGTATTGACACTACAAGTGCCACCTTCTTGTACCAGGATGACCTGCAGTATTGACACTACAAGTGCCACCTCTTTGACCAGGATGACCTGCAGTTTTGACACTACAAGTACCACCTTCTTGTACCAGGATGACCTGCAGTATTGACACTACAAGTGCCACCTTCTTGTACCAGGATGACCTGCAGTGTTGACACTACAAGTACCACCTTCTTGTACCAGGATGACCTGCAGTGTTGACACTACAAGTACCACCTTCTTGTACCAGGATGACCTGCAGTGTTGACACTACAAGTGCCACCTTCTTGTACCAGGATGATCTGTCGTATTGGCACTACAAGTGCCAGTCTCTGGTATCAAACGACCTGCAAAATAAAATTGAAATCTTATGACCTTTTATAATAATCATTATAATTAATTATAATTAATATTATTATTATTTTAAGCACACCACTGAGGTAAGGTGACTCAATAAAGAAGAAACACTTTCTCCATCACTGTCTTGCAAGAGGAGGACTGATATTACACTTCAGATGTTCATCCAAACTGTAAATATTCCACACATCCTTCAGAGTGCAGTCACTGTGCTTCCCACCACCACCCCTCCTTCAGGGTGCAAGCTCTGTACTTCCTACCTCCACTCCTTCAGAGTGAAGGCACTTTACTTCCAACCTCCACCCCTCCTTGTGAGTGCATGCACTGTACTTCCCACCTCCACCCCTCCTTCAGAGTGCAGGCACTGTACTTCCCACCTCCAACCCTCCTTCAGAGTGCAGGCACTGTACTTCCCACCTCCACCCCTCCTTCAGAGTGCAGGCACTGTACTTCCCACTCCACCCTCCTTCAGAGTGCAGAGCACTGTATTCCACCTCCACCTCCTTCAGAGTGCAGGCACTTATTTCCCACCTTCACCCTCCTTCAGAGTGCAGGCACTGTACTTCCCACCTCCACCCTCCTTCAGAGTGCAGGCACTGTCTTCCCACCTCCACCCTCCTTCAGAGTGCAGGCACTGTACTTCCCACCTCCACCCCTCCTTCAGAGTGCAGGCACTGTCTTCCCACCTCCACCCTCCTTCAGAGTGCAGGCACTGTCTTCCCACCTCCACCCTCCTTCAGAGTGCAGGCACTGTTCTTCCCACCTCCACCCCTCCTTCAGAGTGCAGGCACTGTCTTCCCACCTCCACCCCTCCTTCAGAGTGCAGGCACTGTCTTCCCACCTCCACCCTCCTTCAGAGTGCAGGCACTGTCTTCCCACCTCACCCCTCCTTCAGAGTGCAGGCACTGTTCTTCCCACCTCCACCCTCCTTCAGAGTGCAGGCACTGTCTTCCCACCTCACCCTCCTTCAGAGTGCAGGCACTGTACTTCCCACCTTTACCCTCCTTCAGAGTGCAGGCACTGTCTTCCCACCTCACCCTCCTTCAGAGTGCAGGCACTGTACTTCCCCCCTCCACCTCCTTCAGAGTGCAGGCACTGCTTCCCTCCACCTCCTTCAGAGTGCAGGCTGTCTTCCCACTCACCTCCTTCAGTGCAGGCACTGTTCTTCCACCTTACCCTCCTTCAGGTGCAGCACTGTCCCACCTTCAGGACTCAAGTCCATTACAGTTTTCTAAATGTCTTCAAAATGTTATCTAGCTCACTACATAGCATGTCATGTCAAGTCCATTTCTCACTCCTTTATAACATGTTCCACTGCCTGTGGTCAAGCCCCTTCACCAAACCTCCTCTACTCCTTCTTCCAAACTTTCTTTGGAAGAATCCTACCTGTTTCCTCATCAGATTATATGTCCTCCAAGTTAACCTATCTTGTTCCATCCTGCCTAAACATTCACAGCATCTCAACAACCCATCACCAGCTCTCTGGATAATACTTTTATTAACTCTGCACTTCCTTATAATCTCATAGATACACATTCTATGCATAATACTTACACAAGACAGTATTTTTTTTTAATACATCGGTTATTTCCCACCAAGGTTGGGCGACTCAAAAAAGAGGAAACACTGTCATCATCACTCCATCACTATCTTTCCAGAAGCTTGCTGATACTACAATTAAAAAAGTGCAACATATTATTATTATTATACACAAAATGAGTCACACCTATATGGGTAAAAAGAACACTACAAGGCTGAGAGGGACTATCAGTAAGAGGAAGTTCAGTAAAGCCAGTTTAATGCAACTCACTTTAACAAGATAGAAATACAGTGGAACCCGAATTTGTACGGCCTGAGTATCTTACTTGTCATTAGAACCGTTATTCCACTAAAGCAGAGTTGTAGTCTCCCAACTGATTGTGCATACAGAAAACCCTCTGTTGTGAAGTTGTTATTTGCTAGTCGCCACCTCCCGGCACAGGTGTGAATCCAGTCCTAATAGGTTCTTCTCAAGTGAATATTACATTACAGACGCAGTCTTTTAGTGCCCTGACGTAAATGACAGGACCCAACAATACACATTACTTGTCTTGTAAAATAGTTGTAGACTTTAATGGTGTTAATTAGGTAGCAGTAATAGATAAGGTAGTTAGGACAAATGTGGTAAAGGTAGATGAATACGATAAGTTCACAAATCATACATTCAGGCTATTAAATGTCTAGAGGTAAAATGCATTCACTACATATCGTAGACAGTGCAACCACCGAGGATTGCACAGTGGGATCTGCGTGGCAGGAATGTAGTCGGCTATTCAAGTGCCGAGTAGGCGGGTTTCCCAAAGAAATAAGAATAGAAAGACCATCAGACAGCAAATCCAGGCGTAGCAAAAGATGTCACATGAACACATAAGTGGTAGCTGAAGGGAAGACAGGTGAAGTAGCGAGAGAAAAGGACACAGTAAGCACGCACAATCAAAAAAGCGTCTACTAACACTGGTAACAATCAACATGGAAGGTAGGGAGGATGAAGGAAAAAAATGAATTGTAATGATGGAAGGAGGAAAGATTGTAAGAGGGTTCAAACCGGGAAGAGAATGCACAAGGCATAAGTATTGGATGGGTGATTAAGGAAAGGAAGGGACTGAGGGAGGCCCCGAACATAATCTTCCAGAGTTTGAATTAGTAAGTCAGTTCTGTCAGCCTCATGAAAGAGTCGAGGGTTTAAGGAGGTCTCAGCCGGGTAAGAAAGGCCAACCCTGAGTGAAGAACGTCGTTGGAAATTTAAATTCTGTCTCGTTGATAAATGGGTAGAAACGTTTCCGAGACAGACACGAAAGGGCAATGATTGAAAATCACGGACATCTCCAAGATAGTGATCCGTGCATAAGACGAGTGGCCAATTTCACGATGAACCCTATTTTCCGAACCTTGATTGTTGACAAAGCCAGAATCTTTTAGACTCATTGTTGATTATAAGAAATGAATTTGATATTACTAGCTAAGGTCAGAAATGCGTTGTGCCAATTCGAAGATAGATGTCAATTTCAAAATAGGTCCAGAATAAAAGCAGACACCTCTATAAATAAGATGTACTGTGCATAGTCAGCAGTCCTCTGATATTACTTGCTTATCATATATTTTATCACGTAAAAAAAAAGATATCTTTGCTGCATTCTAGAAATGGTAAATAACCAAAGTTGGAAAGAATATAGACTAGGGGTTGAGGTGTATTGTTTACTCATGAACATTTGCAAAATAGACACATTTAGTAAGTTTCAAGGACCAAAATAATCAATCATCCAATGCGTAGATGCCATTATCAAATGAGTCCACAAAGGAATACAATCATAAATACTAGCGAGTAATAGATGCCTCTCTCATATACTTGCTGCAGGGAAACAATGAACTCGAATCCGGCCTCCAGCCCATTGATTTGAACCATAGTTTACTGCGATGGATGGGAAAAAGTGGTCTAGAAAAAGAGCAGAAGCCGCCGTAGGTAGGCGGGCTTTCGCGCAAGGTAGAGGGAAAAGAACAGACACGGACAGCAGGAACTTCCCAAGGGGTAGGGGAAAGAGATGTCACATGAACACATAGAGGTGGTAGCTGAAGGGAAGACAAGAGTGAATGTAGACGAAGAGAAAGGGACGAAGTAAGCAAGGGCGACGAACAAATAAGAGCGTCTACTAACATCTGTAACAATCCTATACATGGAAGGATTGCGGAGGTCATGAGGCGAATGCAATGTGCATCACAATGATCGGACAAGGATGGAATGTTCGCTTCTACAAAGAGCTCTCAACCAGGGAAGAACAAAATGCACCAAGGCATAAGCGTAATCCCTGGTGATGGATGGGATTAAGGATGGAAAGAGTAGCAGGGAGGCCACTGAATATATCTGGTCACCATAATTGAGTCTTGATAAAATTAGGGCTGAATGTAGACGAAGGAGAGTTCTACGATCAGCCCCATGAAAGATGTGCGAGGGTTTTAAGGAGGTTCAGCCGGCTGTGACAAGTTGCCTTAACCCTTTAACTGTCGTAACGCTCAATCCTGTTGTCGCAAAATTAAAAAAAAAAAAAATTTCTTTTTTTCTTATGAAATGATAGAGAATCGGTTCCCAATGGTAGACACCAAAAGTTTGAAATTTGATTGAAAACTCACGGAATTACGCTCTCGCGACGATAGTGATCTCGGCAATATATCGATTGAGTACAAGAAACCACCAATTTATCGATTTCAACTACCCAATAGAGTGATCAGAAATTGGCGATTTGGCCAATTTCATGCAAGATAAAAAAGATGTCAATTTCAAAATAGGGTCCAGAATAAACAATGCAGACATTCCTGGCACTAAAATAAGATGTTATCTGTTCATTAGTCACGTCTTTAGTCCCCTCTGATATTACTTTTGCTTTCTATTTTTATTTTTTATTCACGTAAAAAATAGAAGATTTACCGTTATGCAGCCTATTGCATTATTGTAAAAATGGTATAAATAATATCAGTACACTTGTGAAAGAATATTAGACTCACCAATTGATGTGTATTGGACGCGTGGCGTGAGTTGTTTACTCATGAACATTTGCAAAAATAGAACATTTCTCCTACTTTGAGCTCAATTTCAAGGTCGCTTTCATCATAAAACTAATCAAAATCATCCATATTTCAGTAGTATGTTGTCCATTCTATCAAATAAGACCATAAAAAAGAGAATACAACCATAAATACTATACGAAAATACACCTAAAAGTCGGCATTTTTTCTCTCATTATGTACTGTGTGCTGCAGGATTTTTTTTATACTGAGCACAATGACCACACAGACCCATTCTCTCATATGTGGTCCTACCAGCTTTCTCCCGTTTGATTTGAAGCCACTAGAATTTAGGCGTATAGATACGTCCGAAACAGTGGCTCGCAAGATGTATATATACGACCGAAACAGTCAAAGGGTTAAGAGAGGTAATATGAGGTTTCCAGGACAATCAACGGTCAAACAGGAGGCCGAGAAACCTGACTGTATCATGTTCTGATATACGTGAGCCGTATAGGTACAATGAATGATCAAAGACCACTGAACATCTAGTAAACGTAATTTGATGAGTTTTGCCACTAGAAAATTTAAACCCATGAGTGGTGTCCCAATCAGAAACCCGGTTGATGGCATGCTGGAGGGAAACTGCAATGAGGTGACAGTCAGCACCTGCACAAGCTATAGCAAAGTCATCCACATAGAGTGATGACCAAATATTGGATGGGAGAACAGATGCCAGATTATTTATAGCAAGGAGAAAGAGAGTTGTGCTCAGAGCACAACCCTGGGGGACACCTTCAGCTTGGATAAATTCCTGGGAAAACTCATTACTAACCCGGACCTGGAAATGTCTGTTAGTTAAGAAGGCCTTAAGGAAGAATGGTAGGATGCCTCGGAGGCCTAAGGAGTGGGCCTGGGCCAAGATATTATATCTCCAAGTTGTGTCATAAGCCTTCTAATGGCCGAAAAAGATGGCGATAACCGAGTGGATATTAGCGAAGGCATTACGAATATACGTATCCAATCGCAGTAAGAGGTCAATGGCAGAACGGCCTTTACGAAAGCCATACTGACTAGGGGAGAGACTATTGTGCATCTCTAAATACCACAGCAAACGTCTATTAACTAGACGTTCCATCACCTTGCAAACTGCACTGGTAAGAATGATGGGACAGTAGTGGGAGGTATCACGTCCCGTAGTACCTGGTTTGCGAAAAGGGAGAACAATAGCAACTTCCACAGCTTTGCAAGAACTCCTTGCCACCATATAAGATTATAGAGTCATAAGAGGACAGTAAGAGCAGAATGATGTAAATGCTGTAGCATATGAATAGGTATGCCGTCTGGCCCAGCTGCCGATGATCGGCAAGCAGAGAGTGTTGCCTCCAGTTCTTGAAGGGTAAAAGGCACATTATAAGATTCTTCTCTAAGAGAAGATAAATCTAAGGGCTTCAACTCGCTGGCAGACTTAGAAACGAGGGGCATAGATGGAGCCCCTGGGAAATGCGGACCAGATGATTACCAATTTCAGTGGCAACGGCAAAAGGGTGTGCTATATCGACTCTGGCAACCTGAAGAACAGGAGCCGGGTCGGGAGAGAATTTACCACTTAATTTCCGCACTTTCTTCCAGACTGCACTCATCGAGAAAGCCGAAGTGACAGTAGAAATATAATCTCACCAGCAAGTGCGTTTAGCGTCGCGTATGACACGGAGAGCAATAGCTCTCTTCTGCTTAAAATCAAGGAGTCTCTCTGTGGTTCTGTTATATCGAACCTGCCCCACGCCATGCGTTTCAAACGTACTGACCGAGCACAAGCAGGAGACCGCCAAGGCACGCACTTCTGAGAATGCTTGCTTGAGGTTTGGGGAATAGAATGTGAAGCCGCTGTGAAGATGAAGGACGAAAAGAGATGTAAAACCTCATCAATGGAGGACGAGGAAGGAACCTCATGAAAGGCAGTAAGATGTGCGTAAAGGTCCCATTTTGCCCGGTCAAATTACCAGTGTGGGCAACGAGGAGGTGGAAAAAACGAATTGGACTTAAGGATGATTGGGAAAGGGCACGAACTTCTGAGAATGCTTGCTCAAGGTTTGGGGAACAGAATGTGAAGCCGCTGTGAAGATGAAAGACGAAAAGAGATGTAAAACCTCATCAATGGAGGACGAGGTAGGAACCTCATAAAAGGCAGTAAGATGTGCGTAAAGGTCCCATTCTGCCCGGTCAAATTACCAGCGTGGGCAATGAGGAGGTGGAAAAAAAGAAGGGGACTTAAGGATGATTGGGAAATGATCGCTGTCATGTAAGTCCGGGAGGACAGACCAGGTGAACTCAAGGACTGTTGAGGAAGAGCAGATGGAGAGATCGATACAGGAGAAAGAATGAGTTCAAGGATCAAAATGGTCAGGAGTACCCATATTTAGAACATGGAGGGGAAGAGAAGCAAGAAATGCCTCCAATTGAATGCCACAGGAGTCACAGTGTGACCCTCCCCAGAGAAAATGGTGTGCATTAAAATCGCCAAGTAACAGAAGGGGTGGCGGTAAGGAAGAAACCAGAAAATCAACATCTGGGATAGACAATGCCCACGAAGGGGAGAGATATAAAGAACAGAGTGTATACCACTTATTCAAGTGGATACGGACTGCGGTGTAATTTAAGGAACACCAGTGCGCATAAGAAGAACACTTTTGTTAAAGGTTCCATCGGAAAAAGGATCCGATGAATACAACAAATCATAGCCTGAAAAGGGCCTGATAACAGTGGATTGTAATTTTGGTGCTTGCAAATAGACCCCAACAGGGAAAACTGGGACAGCAACACCTGAAGTTCACCCCGGTTACCCCTGAGGCCTCAGATATTCCACTGCAAATAAGCCATGATTTAGTATGGAGAGAAAGATACAAGTCAAAGAGAGAGGTATCTATGGACTAGGGTTAGAAAAGTCCACATGTGGAGGCATTGGAAAACTCGTAATCAGAGAAGGAGTGGGACGCTGTGAAGGAAGGAGGGGTGTAGATGAAGAGAGAGGAGGAAGAACCGAAGGTGGAGCGGTGTCCATCAACGTTCCAGACTCTGCAAGAAATTCTGTGATAGCTTCCAGATTTTCGGAAGACAAAGATGCAGAATGTGGGACTACATTAGAAATGGAAAGAGAGGGAGCAACCATCGGGGAGACTATAGACTGTACTAAAGTAGAGGGCGAGGAGATAGAAGAGGAAACTGTCGAAGGGGATTGGGAGGGGACAGGAGTGGAAGTGGCCTGGGGAGGGACAGTCAAGGAAGGAACTTTGGAGGAGGCGGGAGATGAAGATATTGTATGAGGAGGAGGATAAACCTCCACATACATTACAGAACTAGTCGAACGCAAAGAACCCAGCAATAGGGATTTTTTGCCAGACTTATGAGAAGGGGGGCGCTGAGGTTTAGGCATAGGACGAGGACGTGTAGACTCAGAACTGTTCAAGTGAGTAGAGGAAGGAGTGTGGACAGTATGGGATGCCGAGGTAGGGATCTCGGAGCCAAGAACCTCAAAAGGATTCGAGACAGGGGTGACTGAGGATGTTGTAACCACAGAGGAAGTTGAGGAAGTTGGGACCCCAGAAGTGGGGCAACGTTTAGCAATGTGAGTAGTGTGACACAAAGTATCTAAGGGGAGTGCGCGACGTGCTAGTCGTTTCTGAGATGAATGTGAAGGAAGTGTCGAATCGTCATGTAAGGGTCTTGGTCGTTTGGGTGTGGGACTGGGGGTGGTCTGATGGGAGACGGGCGAGCGATTCGAAAATTGCCGCACCGTCGAGGGAGAAGCCGGAATCAAGGTCAGAGAAGAGCAAAGGTCAGATATGTCAAAATGGCCGGTCAGAACCCTGGTACCTGAAACAGGTGATGAACCGGCATCAGCAAGAGGTACAGGGGCATGATAGGTGTCCAAAGAGTTGTCCATTAATGAGGCAGGGTCAGTACTGGGTGCGGTATCAGGAAGGGGCGCGGGGGTAGTGGGTTCATGGATTGGGGCAGCCATGGTTAGGTTACTTCTTTCTTTTTATTTTTAAGAAAAAAAAAGAAAGAAAATAAAATAAAAATAAAAAAAGAATAAGAAAGAGGGGAACGTGGAGGAATAGCTCCTAGGAGGAATGAAAGGGGCATAAATCCCCCTCCATGACCAAGAGGACCTCAACACCGCAAGTAGTGCAGATGCTGCATGGAACCCATGCCATACCCTACCCTTCATGCCAGTAAACCAACAATCAGGGATAGCAACCTCACATCTACCGAGCCACCTCGGCGGACAAAAGAGAGGGCGGCCGGATATCTGCCACAAAGCATACCGCCTTCGGCCACCACCCCCAGAATCTGAAAGGTGGCCTCCAGTGATACTCCCGTCGCCCAAAAGATACCCAAGGCCACCCTCTGGGAGACTGGAGAGACATCCCCAGGCGATCCAGATTCCACAGCAAACTACACCACCGCCAAGGACCTCAACGGAATGGGATGGACCACGGTATCCTTCCCCCTACCTAGGAACTAGAATGCCTGAGGAGAGAAGCTCCCAGGGTAAAAATGGGAAGGAAATAAGAGAGGGATGAGGAGGAAGGGGAGGAAAGGGAAACATGGAGGATGGAGATGGGATAGGGGAGGGGGATTGGGGGGTAATTAGGTTCGGTCTGAGGAAGAAGACCAAAAGGTCTAATTCCTCAGACCAAGAGCCTTTTCACCACACCAAGGAGCCCCCCTTGAAGAGGCCCCCAATCCTGAGTGCTCTCCTGTTGTCACAAAATATTCGAAAAAAAAAATTATTTTTTCTTATCAAAATGTTAAGATTATTATCCTGATTGTTTTTATCCTAAAAATTTTTTTGGGGGGATCAATACTTACCCAGATATGGAGGTGTAAAAATTGGCAGAAAATGAGCCACGTATGGCAACAGTGGTGCATGCCGCTCACTGGTACACTTATATTTACTCCTATTCGAAGGTTTCTTATATTTTCCAATATTTTTTTTTTCAAAGTAACTTATGTGGCCTGTGAGACCCAAGTAATGTGCTTTGTACATATATACACTCATTGTATGCAACACAATAACTGCACAAACATTATTATCATTATATTGTTTACAGAACTTGTTTACACAAACCAACAATGCAAAAAATTATTTATTACTATTGTTCTATAATATATATACACATATATAATGACTGGACATTTTCCATTAACTTCCCTTAGCACTTGAAGCTGTGTGTGTGTGTGTGTGTGTGTGTGTGTGTGTGTGTGTGTGTGTGTGTGTGTGTGTGGACATCTAAATTTGCTGAGTCAGGGTAAGACAGCTGTCAAAATGACATATTATACCATTACTCACCACCCTCACTGTTGTCAACCTGTCAACACAAAAGGGGACCCATGTCTTCTTCCCCACAACCTCCTTTCTAGCTACCTTTCTTCCTTCATTCCTTCCTTCTTTCTTATTTCCTTCCTTCCTTCCTGCCTTCCTTTCTTCCTTCATTCCTTCCTTTTTTTCTTCCTTCCATTCTTACTTCTTTTGTTCCTTCCTTCCTCTCATCTCTCATTCCTTTCTTTCTTCCTTTCTTCTTTCCTTCCTTTCATCTCTTCTTTCCTTCCTTCCTTCCTCTCATCTCTTCCTTCCTTCCTAACTTTCTTTCTTCTTTCCTTGCTTCTGGTATCCTGGGCATTGCTTTTGGTCACAAACTCCTCAAAACCATGAAATTCATCTACAGAGACACTACCATCTGTGTTAGAGCTATCACTGGGGAAGAGAAGAGTCCCAGATTCACTGGGAGTCTGGTATTTCTTACCACTAGACATGCTGAACATGGACTACTGAAATGGCTTTCCCACACTGCACCACTGGCTGTCCAATTCTTTTTATACTGCGCACACTGACCACACAGACCCATTCTCTCACATGTCAGCCTACCAGCTTTCTCCCACTTGATTTGAGGCCGCTAGAATTTTTTTTTTTATTAACACATCAGTCGATTCCCACCAAGGCAGGGTGGCCTGAAAAAGAAAAACTTTCATCATCATTCACTCCATCACTGTCTTGCCAGAGGGGTGGTTTACACTACAGCTATAAAACTGCAACATTAACACCCCTCGCTAGAATTTGTGTGTATTAATATGTCCAAAACAGTGGCTCGTAAGACGTATATATATGACCGAAACAGTCAAAGGGTTAAAGAGTCGTAAGAGGGCAGCAAGAGCAGACTGATGTAAATGATGTAGCATACGAATATGTATGCCGTCTGGCCCAGCTGCCGATGATCAGCAAGCAGAGAGTGTTGCCTCCAGTTCTTGAAGGGTAAAAGGCACATTATACCTGGAGTTTACCTGGAGAGAATTCCAGGGTCAACGCCCTGCGGCCCAGTCTGTGACCAGGGCTCTTGTTGGACCAGAGCCTGATCAACCAGGCTGTTACTGCTGGCCGCATGCAGTCCAACGTACGAACCACAGCCCGGCTGGTCAGGTACCGACTTTAGGTGCCTGTCCAGTGCCTGCTTGAAGACAGCCAGGGGTTTGTTGGTAATCCCCTGATGTATGCTGGGAGGCAGTTGAACAATCTTGGGCCCATGACACTTATTGTGTTGTCCCTCAACGTGCTAGTGGCACCCCTGCTCTTCATTGGGGGTATGTTACATTGCCTGTCGAGTCTTTTGCTTTCATAGGGAGTGATTTTCGTGTGCAAGTTTGGTACTAATCCCTCGAGAATTTTCCATGTGTATAAAATAATGTATCTCTCCCATCTGCATTCTAGAGAGTACAGGTTTAGGAACTTCAAGCGTTCCCAGTAATTGAGGTGGTTTATCACAGTTATGCTTGTCATGAAGGTTCTCTGCACATTTTCAAGGTCAGCAATTTCACCCGCCTTGAAAGGTGCAGTTAGTGTGCAGCTATATTCCAGCCTAGATAGAACAAGCGATCTGTAAAGTGTCAACATGGGCTTGGCATCCATGGTTTTGAAGGTTCTCATTATCCATCCTGTTATTTTTCTAGCAGATGCAATTGCTACTGCGTTATGGTCCTTGAAGGTGAGATCCTCTGACATGATCACTCCCAGGTCTTTGACATTAGTTTTTCGCTCTATTGTGTGGTTGGAATTAGTTTTGTACTCCGATGAGATTTTAATTTCTTCACGTTTTCCGTATCTGAGTAATTGAAATTTCTCATTATTGAACTTCATATTGTTTTCTGCAGCCCATTTAAAGATTTGGTTTATGTCTGCTTGGAGTCTTGCAGTGTCTTCAACGGTGGACACTGTCATACAGATTCGGGTGTCATCTGCATAGGAAGACACAGCACTGTGGCTTATATCCCTGTCTATGTCCGATATGAGGATGAGGAACAGGATGGGAGCGAGTACTGTGCCTTGTGGAACATAGCTTTTCACAATAGCTGCCTCAGACTTTACTCTCTTGACTACCACTCTTTGTGTTCTACTTGTTAGGAAATTATAGATCCATTTACCAACTTTTCCTGTTATTCCTTTATCATGCATTTTGTGTGCTATTACACCATGGTCACACTTGTCAAAGGCTTTTGCAAAGTCTGTGTATATAACATCTGCATTCTGTTTGTCTTCTAGAGCATCCAGGACCTTGTCGTAGTGGTCCAGTAGTTGGGACAGAAAGGAGCGACCTGCTCTAAACCCATGCTGCCCTGGGTTGTGCAATTTATGGGTATCAAGACGAGTGGCAATCTTGCTTCTTAGAACCCTTTCAAACATTTTTATGATATGGGGCGTCAGCACTATTGGTCTGTAGTTCTTTGCTATTGCTTTACTGCCCCCTTTGTGGAGTGGGGCTATGTCTGTTGTTTTTAGTAACTGCGGGACGACCGTAGTGTCCATGCTCCCTCTCCATAGGATGTTAAAAGCACGTGATAGGGGCTTCTTGCATTTCTTGATGAACACGGAGTTCCATGAGTCTGGGCCTGGAGCAGAGTGCATGGGCATGTCATTTACAGTGGACCCCCACTATTCGAACGGCTCGGCAGCCGAACAAATTGTCATTAGTACAAGAAAATCGATATCGTCATGCGAACAAATTATCGCGAGTCAAACGAATGCGTTCGTGACCTGTCCGCCAGGCGCTTTGGTGCCTCACCACGCAGGCGTGGAGAGCCAGTCCCGCGTTGTTTACACTTGAGAGAACAATACCCTGCACGCTTCTCCAGACATTTCACACTTAATTATAATTTTTGGAGTTTGTTCATTAAGTGCGACTGTGAAATAAGCTACCATGGGTCCCAAGAAAGTTCCTAGTGGTACCCTGGGCTGATGAAAGTGAGAAACACCATAGAAATGAAGAAGGAAATAATACAAAAATACGAGAGTGGTGTGCGATTGTGTGATCTTGCCAGGATATATGGCAAAAACAGGTCAACTATCGCTTCTATCCTGCTTAAGAAGGAAGAAATTAAGCAAGCTGATGTTGCAAAAGGTGTTACTGTGGAGCCAAAAATAGACCACAAGTAATCAAAGATATTGAGAAGTTGTTGCAGGTGTGGATCAAGGATAGAGTTAGCGGGTGATAGTGTGTCGGAGTCAATCATTTGTGAAAAGGCAAGGAACTTGCATGCTGATCTTGCAAAGAAAATGCCTGCAACCAGTGTTGATTGTAATGGTAGTGAATTTAAAGCCAGCAAAGGCTGGTTTGAGAGATTTAAAAATCGTAGTGGCATACATAATGTGGTAAGGCATGGTGAGGCTGCCAGTTCAGACAAACGTGCAGCTGAAAAATTCATAAAAGAGTTTCAGGACTACATAAAGACTGAAAAATTGAAACCTGAACAAGTGTTCAATTGTGACGAAACAGGCCTGTTTTGGAAGAAAATGCCCAACAGGACCTACATTACATTACTCAGGAGGAAAAAGCACTGCCAGGATACAAGCCTATGAAAGACAGGCTAACTCTCATGATGTGTAGTAATGCTAGTGGGGATTTTAAATTGAAGCCTTTACTAGTGTATCACTCAGAAAATCCCAGAGTGTTCAAGAGACACAATGTCGTCAAAAGTAGATTGTGTGTCTTGTGGAGAGCTAGTCAGAATGCATGGGTCACAAAGCACCTTTTCAGTGACTGGATCCATGAAGTGTTTGGCCAGTGTGAGAAAATACCTACAGGAAAAGGGTTTGGACAAAAGTGCCTCCTGTTACTGGACAATGCTCCTTCACATCCTCAAAACATGGAAGACCTACTGTGTGAAGACTTCAAATTTATAAAACTGAAGTTCTTGCCTCCTAACACCACTCCTCTCCTCCAGCCCATGGACCAGCAGGTCATCTGTAACTTCAAAAAACTCTACACAAAAGCAGTGTTTGAAAAGTGCTTTGAAATGACCTCGGACAGTGAATTGACCCTTAGAGAGTTCTGGAAGAATCACTTCAATATCTACAGCTGCATAGGCCTTATAGGCAAGGCTTGGGAGGGAGTGACTTCAAGGACTTTGAACTCTGCTTGGAGACCATTGTGGCCAGGTTGTGTCCAACAGAGGGATTTTGAAGGGTTTGAGGCTGACCCTGACCCTGCCGACCCTGTGCCTGTTGTGGACTCTATTGTGGAATTGGGCAAGTCCCTGGGGTTGGAGGTGAGTGGCGAGGATGTGGAAGAGTTAGTGCAGGGCCACAGGGTAGAGCTAACAACTCAAGAGCTGCAACAGCTGGAAATGGAAGAGCATCAGACCAGATTTGAGGCTATTGATTCACAGGGAAGGAGGAGGAGAGGGGCTGAAGAAGGTGCCTTCTTCAGAGATTAAGAGATGTGTACAATGTGGAATAGATTGCAAAGTTTTGTTGAAAAATACCACCCTGAACAAGCTCAAACAAGCCATAACAGCAGCATGTTCAGTGACCAAACAATGTCCTTCTTCAGGAACATGTTGAAAAGGCGCCAGAAACAGAGGACTGTGGACAGTTATTTTGTTAAAGTGTCCAGTGACTCCCAAGCTGGTCCTATGGGATTAAAAGACAAAGAAAAGAAGTAACCCCAGATAGGGCTTTGATACCTGAAGTCCTTCTGGAGGGGATTCCCTTCCAAACACTAACCCTCCCTCCCTCACTCCCTCCCTCTCTTCCATATTCCATTAACAATCTTCAATAATGGTAAGTAAAAAGACTTGCATTTATTTACTAATACTTTTAGTAGTACCGCACTGCAGTATTTTTAAAGTTTTTGTCTATGTAGAAGCTTAATTTTATTAAAATATATTATTTTTTAATATTTTGGATTTCTGGAATGGATTAATTGTATTTCCATTATTTCTTATAGGAAAAATTAAATTGCCTTTCGAACATTTCACGTTAAGAACAAGCTCCTGGAATGGATTAAATTTGAATAGCGAGGGTCCACTGTATTGCCTTTCGAAGTCATTTGGCATTGGGGTGATCTCAGATAGGCATGCTCTGTCAAATTCTGTGGCACTCTCATAAAAAATTCATTTAGGTCTTCGATTTTCAGTCTGGTTAGCGGCTTGCTAAAAACTGAGTCATACTGTGTAGGACCCATCCTGTTTAAGTAGAGGGCCCAATACTGGTTGTTGTTCTGACTTTGATTTTGCATAAGAAATACTTTGGGTTTCTTTCAATTTCATTTATAGCTTTTAGTTCTTCCAACGTTTCTTGATTCCTGTAAGATTCCTTTAGTTTTAATTCGATGTTTGCTATTTCTCTGACTAGTGTCTCCCTTCGTATTTCAGATATATTGGCCTACTTAGCCGCTCCGTTATTCTTTGCCTTCGCCTGTATAGGGAACCTCTCTTTCTAGTTTGCATCTTTTCCTTTTCCTTAAGGGAATTTGACTTGTGCAAACGTCGAGGGCCACAGAGTTAATTTGTTCTAGACATAGGTTAAGATCTGTGATGCTTAGGCAAGCTTCCCACTTTATATCATTTAGGACTTGGTTTACTTAGTCCCACCTTATGTTTTTGTTATTGAAGTTGAATTTGGAGAAGGCTCCCTCGCGGCTGATCACATTTTGTTGATCTTGGGCTCCCGCATGCATGTCTGGATCTCTATTATGTTGTGATCTGAGTATATTGTTTTTGATATGATGACATTTCGTATCAGATCATCATTGTTGGTGAAGGTGAGGTCCAGCGTATTCTCTAATCTTGTAGGCTCTACTATTTGCTGGTTTAAGGTGAACTTGGTGCAGAGATTTAAAAGTTCATGCATGTGCGAGTTTTCATCTGAGCTGCCTCCTGGTGTTATCTCTGCTACCACATTGTTTGCAATGTTCTTCCGCTTTAGGAGCCTTAGGTTGAAATCCCCAGTGCAAGATGTTGGGGGCAGGAGCTGGAAGATTTTCCAGACAGTGGTCAATTTTCAGAAGCTGTTCCTGGAATTGTTGGGACATTGCATCCGGGGGCCTGTAGACAACCACGATGACCAGGTTTTGATTCTCGACCTTTATTGCTAATACTTCAACTACATCATTTGAGGCATTTAGTAGTTCTGAACATAAAGGACTCTGTGATATACAGAAAAACCCCCCTTTTTGCCTGTTCACTCTGTCACACCTGTATAGGTTGTAGCCGGGATCCATATTTCATTGTCCAAGTGATCTCTATGTGGGTCTCTGTGAAAGCCGCAAACATAGCATTTGACTCTGTAAGCAGTCCACGAATGTAAGGTACCTTGTTGTTTGTTGCAGGCTTTAGACCCTGTATATTAGCAAAGATGAATGTCGTTGGATTTGTGGTATTGGTGGTATGGGGGTCTTTTTTCCCGGCACTAATATCTGTTGTATTGGAGTGGAGGCCATGACTGTGATTCCACTCCAGAAATGATTGCAGTTGGTGTACAATTTCTGTCATTTCCTGCCAGCTTTTTCCTTCCTGGCACTAAAATCCTCTCTCGGGTGCTGTGCTACCCAGGTTTTGCCATGGTCTGGATGTTCTGGCGCCTGTACCCTTTAGGTATGTGCTGGCAATATAAGTTACACTGTCTTTCCTGAATTGATGTGTGGCACATTTAAGGGTGGAAAATTTACAGGACGGGAGGTTGCATTTGTGTTTTCATATGGGCACGGCATTTTTTGTTGTGATCATAATTGCATGTCCCATCTGATTTCCCAGATTTTCCATGCCTGCAGATACCAAGTCCATAATATTCACATAGGCCTGGTTTCCGTTTGCCCTGGTTTTTTGTGACTGTGTTCCCCATTGGTGGGTGTGTTCCTGTCTCATGTCTGTCTTCATTACTAGTGCTAACAATGGAGCCTTCAACTGTTTCCGGTAATTTATCTTCAGTATTTCCTGGGCATCCCTTGTTTACTATCTAATATGGTACTGCTAGTTTGTAACACTGTTTGTTTGTGTGTCTTGTCTACACCTGTTTCTCCATCATTTATTTCCACTAGAGCTACTGTCCCTCTTCAGGTCACCATCATTTATTTCTCCATTCTTACATTTACTGTCAACCATTTTAACATCTGTACCAGGGCAGTAGCACCATCTGGCCTTTATTTTTTACTTTACCAACTGTTATAGAAAGCTGTCATGTTTTATGAAGTCTGATTTGGTGTTGTCATCTTTGATTATCAATGTGATTTTATTCCACAGTTCAGTCTCATTTGACATACCCAAAAACACTTCCCTTGTTTAATATCTCATGTAGTAGATTCTTGGATGTCTACACAAGGGGCGTGGCAGTATTTACCACAAAAGTTGCATGTAATCCATGCAGTGGAATGTTTGTTTTTTTGTTTGTATACTACACAGGGTTTAATGATTGATTTTGTTGGTTGTTTTACTGTATATTCTACTAATAGCTTCCTGAGTATGATCCTCTATTTGTATCGTATCTATTTTATTTGCATGTTTAAGTGTTTGGACAATCTTACCGCTTTAAGTTATTGTTATTGTTTGGTGTTTGATAACGTCCCTAAAACTCCGTCTGCTTATTGAATCTGGACAAGGATACCAGTTTTGAATCCGGTCAATGGTTCCCTTATTTCTTGCATCTGACGAGATCCAGTGTCACTTATTTAATGAATCCTGTAGGGACTGTTTGGGTTACGCAAGACAGACCACTGTTAGATGATTAAACAGAGTAATAATGATCAGTATGGTATAAAAGTATAACTTGTGTGTTGGAGAAAAAAAATCGGTGCTTCTGCAGCTCCTACGGACAGGGCGTACCTCTGGCACCCTGGTTTACCTCTGGCACCTGTTTACTTCTGGCACCTGGAAACCTCACCCTGGTTTAAATCTGGTTTTATGCACTTATGGTTCACTCTACGGGTTTGTTTTTTGTTTTTTCTACACACAACACTGCTGTTTTTTCTATGATGACTGGAAGAATATACAAACTTATGTTGGTGAAATCATTCACTGACAACTCCAACTCAACATGTTTATCGTATTTTTCAGCTGGACAAATTACGTATTTCCTCATAGATTGGGCACCTATTCGTATTTATAGATTTTTTATTCAATGTAATCACTAGATTTTCGTCAGGTATACTAACAGTTTAAAATTATCAATACAGGAATTACATGGTAAGGACCCGGCGAATGATTTCAAACACAAAACTCGTTAGGCCCTACACTTTCGCCTTAGTTTTCACTTTAACATCTATTAACTTATCTGTATACTATTCACCACTGAGATATTCACTATACAGATCTTCTTCACCCTATTTTCAGGATACTCTCCTTCCTCTGACAAATAATCGTTCTGTTTTGATATTTCACATGGCACTTAAGTTTCCCTCTGGCATTATGGCACTATGTTCTGACACACTAATTCCCTTGTTTTTGACTCAGTATAACTGTTTTCTGCCTGATTTGTTGCGAGCACTGGAGGGATGAACCTTATAAGATCACTGGCACAGATTATTCTCTGAGAAAAGAAAAATCTAAGGGCTTTAACTCGCTGGCAGACTTAGAAGAAAAAGACGAGGGCATAGATGAGCCCCTAGAAATGCAGATCACATGATTACCAATTTTAGTGCAACGGCAAGAGGGTGTGCTATATCGACACCGGCAACCTGAAGAACAATAGCTGGGGGAGAATTTACCACCACTTCGCACTTTCTTCCAGACTGCACTCATCAAGGAAGCTGAAGTGACAGTAGAAACATAATCTCGCCAGCAAGTGCGTTTAGGGTCACGTATAACATGGCTAGCAATTGCTCTCCTCTGCATAAAATCAAGAAGTCTCTCTTCATTCTATTATATTGATACCTCCCCACGCAACGCATTTCAAACGTACTGCCGAGCACAAGCAGGAGACCACCAAGGCACACTTCTGGGAATGCTTGCCTGAGGTTTGGGGGATAGAATGGAAGTGGGGTTAAGACGGAGGATGAAAAGAGATGTAAAACCTCATCAATGGAGGACGAGGAAGTACCCTCTTGAAAGACAGTAAGATGTGCATAAAGGTTCCATTTCCCGGTCAAATTGCCAGTGTGGGCTACGAGAGATGGAGAATACGAAGGGGACTTAAGGATGATTGGAAAATGATCGCTGTCATGAAAGTCCGGGAGGACAGACCAGGTGAAGTAGATGACAGTTGTGGAAGAGCAGATGGGGAGATCGATGCAAGAGAAAGAATGAGTTCGAGGATCAAAATAGGTGGGAGTACCCATTCAAAACATGGAGAGGGAAAGAAGCAAGAAATGCCTCCAACTGAATGTCCAGGAGTCACAGTGCGACCCCCCAAGAAAATGGTGTGCGTTAAAATCACCAAGTAACAGAAGCGGTGGCGGCAAGGAAGAAACCAGAAAAGAAACATCTGGAATAGACAATGCCCGAGAAGGGGAGATACAGAGAAAGTGTATACCACTTATTCCAAGTGGATACGGGCTGCAGTGTAATGTAGAGAAGAATGAACATAGAGCTGACGGTAAGGAATACCAGTGCATATAAGAAGAGCACTTTCTAAAGGTTCCATCGGAAAAGGATCCAATGAATATAATAAATCATAGCCCAAAAGGACGGATAACAGCGGAGTGTAATTTGGGTTCTTGTAAACAGACTAAAACGGGATAACTGGGAGAGCAACACCTGAAACTCACCTCGGTTGCCCCTGAGGCCTCGGATATTCCACTGCAAATAAGCCATGATTTATGAAGAGAAATATGCAAGTTGAAGTTAGAGGTATCTATGGACTACGTTTAGAAAAGTCCACGTGCGGAGGCAGCGGAAGACCTGTAAGCAGAGAAGGAGTGGGACGCTGTGAAGGAAGGAGTGGTGTTGATGGAGAAGAGAGAGGAGGAGGAACCGGAGGTGGAGTGGTGTCCATCAACGTTCCAGTCTCTGCAATATATCCTGCGATAGCTTCCAGCGTTTCGGAAGACAGAGATGCAGGATGTGGGACCACATTAGAGGTGGAAGGAGGAGGAGGGTGAGCAACAATCTGGGAGACTATAGACTGTACTAAAGTAGATGGCAAGGAGATGGATGAGGAAACTGTCGAAGGGGCTTAGGAGGGGACAGGAGTGGAAGTGACGTTGGGGGCAGTCAAGGAAGAAACTTGGGAGGGGACAGGGATGAAGATATTGAACGAGGAACATGAACCTCCACAGTAGGGATGCCGAGGTAGAGACCTCGGAGCAAAGAAAAGCAAAAGAATTCGAGACAGGGATGACTGAGGATGGGCCGACCACAGAGGAAGCCGGGAGTTGGGAACCCAGAAGTGGGGGACCTTAGCAATGCGAGAATAGAAAATACGGGAAGTCTCCCTTGAAGGCATAGATGAGAGACGGCCATAGCATATGAGAAGCCTTCCGATTCTTTGAGACAACGGATTTCCCACTCGTTTAGGTAAACCTGACAATGGCGAGAATAAGATGGATGTGCCTCACGACAGTTAAGGCAAGAAGGAGGTAAATTACAAGAAGGACTGGTATGGTCGTTGGCACCACAGACTGGGCATTCAGCCATGGACCTGCAATATTTCGCTGGATGACCAAAACACCAGCAGTTTCTACACTGTTGCGGAGTAGGGGTCACCTTTCGAACTTGTAAACAGTGACCTGCAATGTAGACCAAGGGCGGAAGTTCATGGCAGTCAAATGTTAAACGAGCTATACTGCAAGGATAACGTCTTCGCTTATTGGCAGGGAGGACAAAAGTGTCAACTTTAAGGATAGGGAGGTTTTGGATTTCAGCTGCTCCAGAATGTCATCACCACATGTCTGGAAATTCCGTTGGACAATGGTGTGGGGTAAAATGACAGTACCACTACAAGAATTGAGTGAATGATGCTTCTCAATAGTGATAGGAATAGTATCTATTGTCATAAGGAGAGAAAGATCATGAGCTTGGCCAGCATTCTGGACCGTGATGATGTGAGTGCCACTCTTGAGAGCGTGAAATGAGATATCTTTACCTACATGGCGTAGAGTAAAAAACTTTGTCCATTGAATAGTGTGAAACAAAGTGTTTAAGGGGAGTGCGTGATGAGCTGGTCGTTTCTGAGATGAATGAGAATGAAGTGTCGAATCATCATGTAAGGGTCTTGGTCGTTTGGATGTGGGGACCAAAGGTGGTCCGACGTGGGACGGGCGAGCAATCCGAAAATTGCCGCAAAGTAGAGGAGAAGCTGGAATCAAGGTCAAAGACGAACGAAGGTCAGACATGTCAAAGGGCCGGTCGGAACCCCGGTACCTGAAGCAAGTGACGAACTGGTACTAGCAAGACGTATAGAGGTATTGGAGGTGTCCGAAGAGTTTTCCATTAACAAGGTAGGGTCAGAACTGGGTGTGGTATCAGAAAGGGGCACAGGGGTAGGAGGTTCACAGATTGGGTCGTCCATAGTTAGGTTACTTCTTTTTTTTTGTTTTTAATAAAAAAAGAAAGAAGAAAATAAAAGATGGGGAAAGTGGAGGAATAGTTCCTAGGAGGAATGAAAGGGGCGTAAATCCCCTCCGCGCCCAAGAGAACCTCAACACCGCAAGTAGTGCAGATGCTGCATGGAACCCGTGCATAACCTACCCTTCATGCCAGTAAACCAGCAATCCGGGATAGCAACCTCACATCCACCGAGCCACCTCGACGGACAAAAGATAGGCGGCCGGATACCCACCACAAAGCATACCTCCTTTAGCCACCCCGGAATCCAAAAGGTGGCCTCCAGAGATACACCCGTCCCCGAAAGATACCCAAAGCCACCCCGGGAGACTGGAGAGGATCGAGACATCCTCAGGTGATCCAGATTCCACGGCAAACTACATCACCGCCAAGAACCTCAAAGGAATGGGATGGAATACGGTACCCTTCCCCCTACCTAGAACCAGAATGCCCATGGAGAAAGCTCACAGGGTAAAAATAGGAAGGGAATAAGGAAGGGATGAGGAGGAGGAGGAGGAGGAGGAGGAGGAGGAGGAGGAAAGGAAAGGAGGATGGGGAAGAAGGGAAAGGGGAGGGGGATTGGGGTAATTAGGTTCGGTCTGAGGAAGAAGACAAAGAGGTCCAATTCATTAGATCAATAGCTCTTTACCTCGTCAAGGAGCCCCCTTAAAGAGGACCGTCCTACCAAATGAGTGTGAAATATAAGCCTGTAATTGTTTTGCATGATGGTAGGATTGATGGTCTCTTTCTGTCTCATAAACATGCAAGGTTGCAGGTATGTCTTGCTACTTCTACTTACACGTAGGCCATACTACACATGCATGTACAAGCATATATATACTAACACCTTTGTGTTTTTCTTCTATTTTTCTTCCTAGTTCTTGTTCTTGTTTATTTCTGCTTATCTCCATGGGAAGTGGAACAGAATTCTTCCTGCGTAAGCTATGAGTGTCATAAGAAGCGAATAAATGTCGGGAGCAATGGGCTAGTAACCCCTCTCCTGTATAAATTACTAAAAACAAGATAAGGAAAACTTCCTAAAATTAGGATGTTTGAATGTGCGTGGATGTAGTGTGTATGACAAAAAGAGATGATTGCTAATGTTATGAAAGAAAAGAAGTTGGATGTCCTAGCCCTAAGCGAAACAAAGCTGAAAGGGTAGGCAAGTTTCATGGGAAGAAATAAATGGGATTAAGTAGCAATAATGTTGAAGGATCAGTTATGAAGAGAGAAGAGGGAACATAAATGTATAAATTCAAGGATTATGTGGATTAAAATAAGGGTCGGATGTGAAAAGTGGGTCATAATAAGTGCATATGCACCTGGAGAAGAGAGGAGTGTAGAGGAGAGAGATTTTCAGACATGTTAAGCGAGTGTGTAGGAACTTTTAACCCATAAACGGTCCAAACCACTACTGCCCCAAACGTACATTTACGTTTTATTTTTCCTGCCTGCAAATTTGGCACAATTGGCCTGAGATGCCTGGTCAGCATAGAATGGGTCTTAGCCCTTGGTGTGTGCTGTATTAAAAAAATCTGGGACCACTTAGTACCTTGTGGGAGGACCAGGTCAATTGAGCGCCAGCTAGAGCAAACAGCGTGGCAAACACATGGGATTCACTGATGTCATGTAGTATTACTTTTCCCATTTTAAGTGGAAAGTGATGTTGACCCCGAGTTTAGTGGCTCTGAGGTGGATATGGTCATAAGTGGTCGAGGAAATATCAAAAACCTTGTGCAACATTTGTGTAACATCCTTTCAGAATGTCTTATAACCTATGCCTGCCTATCTTTGTCTGTCTGTCTCTGTCTATCTCTATCTGACTCTGTCTATCTCTGTCTCACAGGTACACAAATACAATTATACATAGTGAAAATTTCCAAGGATAACCCAAAAAATCCAAAGTGCTTGTAGATATAATGTGTAAACATGACTGGCAAATACATATTTGCACTTGCTCAGGAACCAGACGTGTTGGTTCAGGAGTGGATCTCTGAGACGGGAGAGCTAGATGCTAGACGGACAGACAGATAGACAGAGAACTTGACTGATAGGCAGATAGACAGAGAGGTTGACAGATAGAGAGCTTGACAGAGAGCTTGACAGACAGACAGATAAACAGAGAGCTTGACAGACCGACAGACAGAGAGCTTGACGACAGATAGACAGAGAGCTGACAGACAGATAGACAGAGAGCTTGACAGACAGATGGACAGAGAGCTTGACAGACAGAGAGCTTGACAGACAGAGAGCTTGACAGACAGACATATAGCTTGACAGACACAGATAGACAGAGAGCTTGGCAGACAGATAGACAGACAGATATTTGTGTAACAGTGAAAACAGAGGGTGATGCTCATCAAATGTCACCAATTACCTTATCTTATCACTGCACCTCGCATACGCTCATCAAATATCACCAATTATCTTATCTTATCACTGTCAGAGTGGGTACTTGCCCTCAGCTTTAAGGATTATTATTATTATTATAACAAAAAGAACGCTAAACTACA
>WNWK01014849.1:0-49858 GCA_009830355.1 Cherax destructor
AAAGAGGGTGCCAGATAAAACTGTGTATAGTGTATAGTAAAACTGAGAGCCAAGGAGGGTGCCAGATAAACCTGTGCATAGTGAATAGTAAGACTGAGAGCCAAGTTGGGTGCTAGATAAACCTGTGTATAGTAAGACAGAGAGCCAAGGAAAGTGCCAGATGAACCTGTGTATAGTGTATAGTAAGACTGAGAGCCAAGGAGAGTGCCAGATAAACCTGTGAATAAGAACATAAGAAAGAAGGAACACTGCAGGAGGCCTACTGGCCCATGCGAGGCAGGTCAAAATCTCCAACGGCTTAAGCCAATGCCCCGACCCAGCCAGGTCAGGTTACATTCACTTAAGGAAGGAACACTACATCTGACCTAGCACAAGCTAGTCAGGACCAACTCACACCCAACCGCACCCACTCATATAATTGTCTAGTTGACCACCTGGTCAGCCGACCACCTGGTCAGGTCACTTCCACTTAAGGAATTAGTACAGCTACTGACCTGGTAATACAAGCTAGTCAGGTCCAAATTCACACCCATCCACACCCACCTATGTATTTATCTAACCTATTTTTAAAACTACACAACGTCTTAGCATCTATGACGGTACTCGGGAGTTTGTTCCACTCATCCACAACTCTATTACCAAACCAGTGCTTTCCTATATCCTTCCTGAATCTGAACTTTTCCAACTTGAAACCATTGCTGCGAGTCCTGTCTTGGCTGGATATTTTCAGCACGCTATTTACATCCCCTTTATTTATTCCTGTTTTCCTTTTATACACCTCAATCATATCCCCCCTAATTCTACGCCTTTCTAGAGAGTGCAGATTCAGGGCCCTCAGTCTATCCTCATAGGGAAGATTTCTGAGACATGGGATCAACTTTGTCATCCTCCTTTGTACGTTTTCCAGTGCATTTATATCCATTCTGTAATACGGTGACCAGAACTGTGCAGCATAATCTAAATGAGGCCTAACCAAAGATATATAGAGTTGTAGAACAACCTGAGGACTTCTATTATTTATACTTCTTGATATGAAGCCAAGGATTCTGTTAGCTTTATTGCGAACACTTATGCACTGTTGTCTTGGCTTCAGATTACTACTAACCAGAACTCCTAAATCCTTCTCGCAATCACAAGTAATAAGATCTACATTATTCAGCTTATATGTGGCATGGTTATTGTTCTGCCCAACATTTAGAACTTTGCATTTGTTTACATTAAACTGCATCTGCCACTTCTCCGACCACTGCATCAGTCTATTCAAATCATCCTGGAGTGCTCTAATGTCCTCATTTGAATGAATTGGACGGCTTATTTTGGTGTCATCAGCAAATTTACTTATGTTACTATTTATTCCCTCATCTATGTCGTTTATGTAAATTGTAAACAACAGGGGGCCCAAAACTGACCCCTGTGGAACACCGCTTGAGACGCGCCCCCATTCTGATTTCTCTCCATTTATGCAAACTCTCTGCCGCCTATTTGTCAACCATGCCTCTACCCAGGAAAAAATTCTCCTGCTATTCCGTGTGCCTTAAGTTTCCTCAGTAGCCTCTGATGTGGAACTTTATAGAAAGCCTTACTGAAGTCCATATACACAATATCATATTCATTACCATGATCTACCTCCTCAAACACCTTAGTGAAAAAAGTTAGTAAATTCGTATGACAGGAACGCCCCTTAGTAAAACCGTGTTGAGATTCATTAATCAATTTATGCTTTTCAAGATGGCTACGAATTGCCTCGGCAATTATTGATTCCATAAATTTACCAACTATGGAGGTAAGGCTTATTGGTCTATAGTTCGAAGCTAAGGACCTGTCACCTGCCTTGTAAATAGGTATTACATTTGCCCTTTTCCACTTGTCTGGCACTATGCCAGTTTGTAGTGATATATTGAAAAGATTTGCCAAAGGTTTGCTAAGTTCCTCTTTACATTCCTTTAAAACTCTTGCAAACAGTTCATCAGGGCCTGGGGATTTGTTAGGTTTTAATTTCTCTATTTGTCTGAGGACCATGTCACTAGTTACCCCAATCGAGCATAGTCTATTATCTTCCAGTTCTACATAATTTATTATTTCTGGAATTCCGCTAGATAAACCTGTGAATAGTGTATAGTAAGACTGAGAGCCAAGGAAAGTGCCAGATAAACCTGTGTATAGTGTAAAGTAAAACTGAGAGCCAAGGAGAGTGCCAGATAAACCTGTGAATAGTGTACAGTAAGGCTGAGAGCCAAGGAGAGTGCCAGATAAACCTGTGAATAGTGTATAGTAAGACTGAGAGCCAAGGAGAGTGTCAGATAAACCAGTGTATAGTGCATAGTAAGACTGAGAACCAAGGAGGGTGACAGATAAACCTGTGTATAGTGTATAGTAAGACTGAGAGCCAAGGAGGGTGCCAGATAAACCTGTGTATAGTGTATAGTAAGACTGAGAGCTAAGAAGGGTGCCAGATAAACCTGTGAATAGTGTATAGTAAGATTGAGAGCCAATGAGAGTGCCAGATAAACCTGTGAATAGTGTATAGTAAGACTGAGAGCCAAGGAGGATGCCAGATAAACCTGTGAATAGTGTATAGTAAGACTGAGAGCCAAGGAGGGTGCCAGATAAACCAGTGTATAGTGCATAGTAAGACTGAGAACCAAGGAGGGTGCCAGATAAACCTGTGTATAGTGTATAATAAGACTGAGAGCTAAGAAGGGTGCCAGATAAACCTGTGAATAGTGTATAGTAAGATTGAGAGCCAATGAGAGTGCCAGATAAACCTGTGAATAGTGTATAGTAAGATGAGAGCCAAGGAGGATGCCAGATAAACCTGTGAATAGTGTATAGTAAGACTGAGAGCAAAGGAGGGTGCCAGATAAACCTGTGAATAGTGTATAGTAAGACTGAGAGCTAAGGAGGGTGCCATATAAACCTGTGTATAGTGTATAGTAAGACTTAAAGAAAAGGAGGGTGCCAGATAAACCTGTGTATAGTGTATAGTAAGACTGAGAGCAAAGGAGGGTGCCATGTAAACCTGTGAAGTATACAGTAAGATTGAGGGGGATGCCAGGTAAACCTGTGTAATATACAACAAGATTGAGAGGGGTACCAGGTAAACCTGTGTAATATACTGCAAGATTGAGAGGGGTGCCAGGTAAACCTGTGTAGTATACAGAAAGATTGAGAGGGGTGCCAGGTAAACCTTTGTAGTATACAACAAGATCGAGAGGGGTGCCAGGTAAACCTCAGTAGTATACAGCAAGATTGAGAGGGGTGCCAGGTAAACCTGTGTAGTATACAGCAAGATTGAGAGGGGTGCCAAGTAAACCTGTGTAGTATACAGCAAGTTTGAGAGGGTGCCAGGTAATACCTGTAGTATGCAGCAAGATGAAGGGTGCCAGGTATACCTGTGTAGTATACAGCAAGATTGAGAGGGGTGCCAGGTATACCTGTGTAGTATACAGCAAGATTGAGAGGGGTGCCAGGTAAACCTGTGTAGTATACAGCAAGATTGAGAGGGGTGCCAGGTAAACCTGTGTAGTATACAGCAAGATTGAGAGGGGTGCCAGTTAAACCTGTGTAATATACAGCAAGATTGAGAGGGGTGCCAGTTAAACCTGTGTAATATACAGCAAGATTGAGAGGGGTGCCAGGTAAACCTTTGTAGTATACAGCAAGATTGAGAGGGGTGCCAGGTAAACCTGTGTAGTATACAGCAAGATTGAGAGGGGTGCCAAGTAAACCTGTGTAGTATACAGCAAGATTGAGAGGGGTGCCAGGTATACCTGTGTAGTATACAGCAAGATTGAGAGGGGTGCCAGGTATACCTGTGTAGTATACAGCAAGATTGAGAGGGGTGCCAGGTATACCTGTGTAGTATACAGCAAGATTGAGAGGGGTGCCAGGTAAACCTGTGTAGTATACAGCAAGATTGAGAGGGGTGCCAGGTAAACCTGTGTAGTATACAGCAAGATTGAGAGGGGTGCCAGGTAAACCTGTGTAATATACATGATCAGCACAATGGGGTTGACAAGGGGTTGAATATTGCACTGACTAGGCTATGGCTATGCATTATATTTTTGTCTGGATGAAAAATACATATTTTTTAATTTATCAATTGGTGTGTGTATATATAAGCAGTATCATAATTTATAACTAAAGACCTCTACGAACTAACATTAACTAGAATCCCTCATTTTAGATTCTAGTCTTTGTGTGTCATAGGCTTATAAAATAACAGGAAATTATACTTTAGAGTCCACCTTGAATTGGTATGAGAAGCCTAATTACACCTATTTCCAGGATATATTGACTCTTCCCAGGATATATATTGACTATTCTCAGGATATATATTGACTATTTCCAGGATATATATTGACTATTCGCAGGATATATATTGACTATTCTCAGGATATATATTGACTATTCTCAGTATATATATTGACTATTCCCAGAATATGTGTTGACTATTCCCAGAATTTATATTGACTATTCTTAGGATATATATTGACTATTCTCAGGATATATATTAACTATTCCCAGGATATATTGACTATTATCAGGATATATATTGACTATTCGCAGGATATATATATTGGCTAAGCAGAAGACTTTACTCTAAATCTATTTTAGGTGGTTACTTTCCTAATACGCGCCATTTATCTATTTCCAGTAATTAATATCTGAGAGAAACAGTAGCAGACTACTCTCGAGTCTGAGAGCATTAAGGTTAATGGGCAGAATAACGTTATTTTGATACAATTAGTGTATGGACAAGACTGATGATGTTCTGAGGTGAATTAGAGTTTTAGGAAGACTTTGAAAATATCCTGTCGTGAACCTTGCAAGGATGTCAGGTAGAAAACTAACAAAATTAATAGGCACTTTCACCTGTTTGACAGAATAGAGATGAAAATTTTTCGAGGCTGATCTTGCTGTCATCTAAGTAAAAGTTTGATTCGTTTTCCTCTAAATGCCAGTTCAACTGCCTAATTGAAATGTTCAACTGCCTAGTTGAACAGTTCAACTGCTTAGTTGAACAGTTCAACTGCCTAGTTGAACAGTTCGACTGCCTAGTTGAACAGTTCAACTGCCTTGTTGAACAGTTCAACGCCTGCAGCTTGAACAGTTCAACGCCTAGTTGACACAGTTAACAGCCTCTGTTGAACAGTTCAACAGCCTAGTTGAACAGTTCAACAGCCTAGTTGAACAGTTCAACAGCCTAGTTGAACAGTTCAACAGCCTAGTTGAACAGTTCAACAGCCTAGTTGAACTTCAGCAGCCTTCAGTGAACAAGTTCAATTCACCTATCTAACAGTTCAACTACTTTCTAAAATTGACTAGAATCTTACGAACTTCATATACATCATCTAGTATGAATTTAAGATCATTATTAACCCTAAAATATAAATTATAATTTTCTCAGGTAATTAACTATGAACTTAGCGAATCAACTATCATCTATCATATTATTGTTATTTGATATTTACAAACTTAACAACAGATAGACATGTCAGTAATTGTTCTGTCAGGTAAGTTAACTATGTCTGTTACTTTCGTTCAACTGAACAGATAGTTACTACACTTTACAAACTTCAACCATATAACTGCCTGAACCTTTCGTAATGTTATCACTAGTAATCGAACATTTATTCTTTTAGTATATATGGCTAAACTGAATGTTTTAAACCATTAAAGGAACGAATACATCTGTATTTTCTAATTATTGAGAAATATTAAATATACATGGGGGTCTTACGACGACTGTATAAATAGACTGAATAAATTAGATTTGATTCCAGGAAGACAATCCACCAGATAAAATTTTAATATATAATAAAATCTGCTGGAGCTTTCAAAGTAATAAATATGGATAGATAGATATAACATCATTTAGTTAGGTCTATGTGAGACGATTAATGATAAGTTATAAATAGAAAGATAAAACAAAATTCATTTAGGTCTGTATGAGAAGACGGTGGCCCGTGGCCTGGTGGTAAAAACTCTCCCTTCACACGGTGAGGGTCCGGGTTCGATTACCGGCGAGGGTAGAAACATTGGGCTTGTTTCCTTACACCGGTTGTCTATGTTCCCCATCAGTAAAGTGGGTACCTGGGTGTTATTAGACTGGTGTGGGTCGCATCCCGGAACAAAATTGACCTAATTTGCGAGAAATGCTCAACATAACAAGCGGCTTTCTATATAGTAGTATGTCATTGATGTCAGCTAGGCCTGTATACCTTGTACATGTACTTGTAGTAAATAAAGATATTATATTAGTATTATTACGAAAAGATAAATATAACAACATTCAATTAGATCTACGTATATGGGACGACTGCTGATAACTTATGTGATACAAAAGGAAATAGACACGAATAGATATATTTATTAGCATTCAATTAGGCCTATATGAGACGACTACTGATAACTGATATCTTCACAGACTGTGTCGAGTCCTGACAGTTGTTATATGATGGGAACTTTGACAATCCCTCAACCCATATTCAACACAACTTTGGATTCCTACTGCGTTCTAATGTGCTCTCAAAACCCAGGCTGCCAGTTTGTATACCGTAACGGTGAGTATACTCTTAGAGCATATATTTTTATTGTATAGCATCGAATACCTTCTGTATGCACACATATATACTCCTTATATTCATTATATACTCTGATATGCTCCCTGTCTTTAAAAATATACTTTAACCTACTCCTTATCTTCACAACATACTCTGATGCTATATACTCGAATCTACTCACTATTATCACTATATACTCTAATATACTCTGTACTATATACTAAGTTATAGTACCTATCTTCAGTAAATGCTCTGATATATTCGATATCTTCATTATTTACTCTGTTATACTACTTATCTTAAATATATGCTATGTTGTCAAGAGTAGTGTTCAACTATGTTGTGAACAGTAGAGTTCAATTATGCTGTGAACAGTAGTGTTCAACAATGCTGTGAAGAACATTGTTTTACTATTCTGTGAACACGAGTGCTCAACTATGCTGTGAACAGCAGTGTTCAACTATTCTGTTAACAGTAGTGTTCATATATACTGTAAACAGCAGTGTTTAACTATGCTATGAAAAGCTGTGTTCAACTATCCTGTTAACAGCAGTGTTCAACTATGCTGCAAACATCAGTGTTCAACTATGCTGTGAACAGCAGTGTTCATCTTACATCTTAGCTACCTCCAGAACACCTACTTTCTAATTTTCTCATGAAGGGTTTCAAGGGAAGGAGAAATTAGAAAGTAGTTGTTCTTGCAGGATATCAATGAAAGGAGAAGGTTGGAAAGTACTGGAACCTGGAAGAAGAAAGTTAAAAAGTACTTGTAAATGCAGGTTATGATGGGAAGTAGAAAGCTAGAAAGTATTTGTTCCTGGAGGTTATGAAAGGAAGGAGAAAGTTAGAAAGTATTTTGTAACTAGAGTTTATGAAGGGAAGGAGGAAGTTAGAAAGTAGTTGTGCCAAGAGATTATCCAAAGAATGGGAAAATTAGAAAGTAATTGAACCTGGATTATATCGGGAAAGAAGAAAGTTTTTATAACTGGAAGGAGAAAGTAGAAAAGTACTTGTCTGTTGAAGGAGAAAGTTAGAAAGTGCTCATACGGGGAGGTTATGGAGAAAAGGAGAAAGATAGAAAGTACTTGCACCTGGAGATTATCAAGGGGAGGAGAAAGTTAGAGTGCAGTTGTACAAGGTTATTACGGGAAGAGAAGTAGAAAGTTAGAAAGCTGTTGTACCCAGACGGTATCAGAGGAGATCGATAGAAAGTAGTTGTATCTGGAAGAAAAAGTTAGAAAGTACTTATAATTGGAGGTATAAGTAGCAACAACTCCCTTCTAACTTTCTCTTTCCTTTCATTACATCTACTTTCCTATTTTCTCCTTCCCTTGAAAACCTCAAGGTAAAACTACTTTCTAACTTTCTCTTTCAGGTACAACAACTTTCTAACGTTCTTCTTTTTGTGATAACTTCCAGTACAACTACTTTCTTACTTCTCTTTCCTTTGATATCATCCAGGTACAAGTACTTTCTACTTCCAGGTAAAAGTAGTTTATTACTTTTCCTTCCTTTGATATTCTGCAGATTCAACTACTTTCTAACTGTCTCCCTGCAGGTTCAACTACTTTCTAACTTTCTACCTGCAGATTCAACTACTTTTTAACTTTCTCTCAACAGGTTCAACTAGTTTCTAACTTTCTCTCTGCAGGTTCAACTACTTTTTAAATTTCTCTCTCCTGGTTCAACTACTTTCTAACCTTTTCCCTGCATGTTCAACTACTTTCTAACTGTCTCCCTCCAGGTTCAACTACATTCCAAGTTTCTCCATGCACGTTCAACTGCTTTCTAACTTTCTCTCTCCTGGTTCAACTACTTTCTAAGTATCTCCCTGCAGGTTCAACTACTTTCTGAGTTTCTCCCTGCAGGTTCAACTACTTTCTAACTTTCTCCCTCCAGGTTCAACTACTTTCCAAATTTCTCCCTGCAGATTCAACTACTTTCTAACGTTCTCACTGCAGGTTTAACCACTTTCTAGCTTTCTCCCTCCAGGTTTAACTACTTTCTAACTTTCTCCTTGCAGGTTCAACTTGCTTTCTTTACAGTCGTCAGTTCTGGGCCAAGGGAGACAAGACTGACGTGCATGGCTGGAAGACACCCGTATGGACCGATGTTTCGGTCAATTGCCTGGGTATCAGTTCAGGACCCACTGCTGTTGGTTACCCGGGCTGGGGAAACTTGGTAAGTACCATAAACCATCACCTCTGTTATTTTTAAAGCACACCTGTTAATACGTCACTATGACTTCACTGAGTTATCCTAGGATAAATAAGTCACAATGGTTGACTTTATTGGGTTATCCTAGGATAAATAAGTCACAATGGTTGACTTTATTGGGTTATCTTAGGATAAATAAGTCACAATAGTTGACTTTATTGGGTTATACTAGGATAAATAAGTCACAATGGTTGACTTTATTGGGTTATCCTAGGATAAATAAGTCACAATGGTTGACTTTATTGGGTTATCCTAGGATAAATAAGTCACAATGGTTGACTTTATTGGGTTATGCTATGATAAATAAGTCACAATGGTTGACTTTATTGGGTTATCCTAGGATAAATAAGTCACAATGGTTGACTTTATTGGGTTATCTTAGGATAAATAAGTCACAATGGTTGACTTTATTGGGTTATCTTAGGATAAATAAGTCACAATGGTTGACTTTATTGGGTTATGCTAGGATAAATAAGTCACAATGGTTGACTTTATTGGGTTATACTAGGATAAATAAGTCACAATGGTTGACTTTATTGGGTTATGCTAGGATAAATAAGTCACAATGGTTGACTTTATTGGGTTATACTAGGATAAATAAGTCACAATGGTTGACTTTATTGGGTTATGCTAGGATAAATAAGTCACAATGGTTGACTTTATTGGGTTATGCTAGGATAAATAAGTCACAATGGTTGACTTTATTGGGTTATGCTAGGATAAATAAGTCACAATGGTTGACTTTATTGGGTTATCTTAGGATAAATCAACTTAATGTTGAATTATGTAATATTTTTGAGCCTTGAAAACATTGTAAAAATTTTTACCTTATTTACAGAAAATATAAAAAAACTGACTTAATTAAAACTTAAATAAAACATTATTTAAATAAATCTTACTAAATAAAAACTTACTGAATTAATACTTAATGAATTAAAACAAATAAACTTAATTAAACATGAAATCATTCTTATTTAACTCAAACTTAATTATAACATAATTAAAACTTAATTAATTAAGGCTTACTGTATTAAGGCTAACTGTATTATGTATTAAGTCTTTCTGTATTAAGACTTACTGAATTAAGACTTGCTGTATTAAGACTTTCTGCATTAAGACTTTCTGTATTAGACTTATTGTATTAAGACTTACTGTATTAAGACATACTGTATTACGACTTACTGTATAAAGACTTGCAGTATTAAGACTTACTGCATTAAACCCTACTGTATTATGACTTACTGTATTAAGACTTACTATATTAAGACTTACTGTATTAAGACTTTCTGTATTAAGACTTACTGTATTGAGACTTACTGTATTAATACTTACTGTATTATGACCTACTGTATTAGGACTTACTGTATTAAGACTTACTGTATTAAGACCTACTGTATTTAGACTTACTGTATTAGGACTTACTGTAATAACTCCTACTGTATTAAGACTTACTCTATTACGACTTACTGTATTAAGAGTTGCTGTATTAAGCCTTTCTGTATTAAGACTTAGTGTATTAAGACTTACTGTAATAACACTTACTGTATTAATACTTACTTTATTAAGACGTACTGTATTAAGAGTTATTGTTTTACGACTTATTGCATTAAGACTTTCTGTATTGACACTGTATTAAATCTTACTGTATTTAGACTTACTGTATTTAGATTTACTGTATTAAGATTTACTGTATTAACACTTACTGTATTAAGACTTACTATGTTAAGACTTATTATATTAAGACTTACTGTATTAAGACTTTATGTATTAATACTTACTGTAATAAGACTTACTATATTAATACGTACTGTATTAAGACTTACTATATTAAGACTTAATGTGTTAAGACTTACTCTATGAAGGCTTAGCATATTAAGACTTTCTATATAAAGACTGCATTAAGACTTACTATATTAAGACTTACCGTACTAATACTTATTATATTAAGACTAACTGTTTTGAGACTTACTGTATTAAGACTTGCTGTATTTAAATTCTTAAAAACCGGCCAGTGTACCTTAGAGAAAATTTGTATTAACTCGGACTATTTTGACCAAGTCCTATTTTTTTTTTTTTTTTGAGGGAGAAAATTGCAAAAATGGTAATAGTTCTTTTGAGGCAATAATGTGTGAGTGTCGTGTCTGAGTATCATCAAGCCTTCCATGATGGTGAGTTGATTACCATCAAGCCTTCCATGATGGTGAGTTGATTACCATCAATCCTTGAACGATGGTGAGTTGACTGCCATCAAACCTTCCATGATGGTGAGTTGATTACCATCAACACTTCCATGATGGTGAGTTGATTACCATCAAGCCTTCCATGATGGTGAGTTGATTATCATCAACCCTTCCATGATGGTGAGTTGATTACCATCAACCCTTCCATGATGGTGAGTTGATTACCATCAAGCCTTCCATGATGGTGAGTTGATTACCATCAATCCTTGAATGATGGTGAGTTGACTGCCATCAAACCTTCCATGATGGTGAGTTGATTACCATCAAGCCTTCCATGATGGTGACTTGATTACCATCAACCCTTCCATGATGGTGACTTGATTACCATCAACCCTTCCATAATGGTGAGTTGATTATCATCAAGCCTTCCATGATGGTGAGTTGATTACCATCAAGCCTTCCATGATGGTGAGTTGATTACCATCAATCCTTGAATGATGGTGAGTTGACTGCCATCAAACCTTCCATGATGGTGAGTTGATTACCATCAAGCCTTCCATGATGGTGACTTGATTACCATCAACCCTTCCATGATGGTGACTTGATTACCATCAACCCTTCCATGATGGTGACTTGATTACCATCAACCCTTCCATGATGGTGACTTGATTACCATCAACCCTTTCATGATGGTGAGTTGATTATCATCAAGCCTTCCATGATGGTGACTTGATTACCATCAACCCTTCCATGATGGTGAGTTGATTATCATCAAGCCTTCCATGATGGTGAGTTGATTACCATCAACTCTTCCATGATGGTGAGTTGATTACCATCAAGCCTTCCATGATGGTGACTTGATTACCATCAACCCTTCCATGGTGGTGACTTGATTACCATCAACCCTTCCATGATGGTGAGTTGATTATCATCAAGCCTTCCATGATGGTGACTTGATTACCATCAACCCTTCCATGATGGTGAGTTGATTATCATCAAGCCTTCCATGATGGTGAGTTGATTACCATCAACTCTTCCATGATTGTGAGTTGATTACCATCAAGCCTTCCATGATGGTGAGTTGATTATCATCAAGCAGTCCATGATGGTGAGTTGATTACTATCAACTCTTCCATGATGGTGAGTTGATTATCATCAAGCCTTCCATGATGGTGAGTTGATTACCCTCAACACTTCCATGATAGTGAGTTGATTACCATCAAGCCTTCCATGATGGTGAGTTGATTACCGTCAACACTTACTTTATAGTGAGTTGATTACCATCAACACTTCCATGATGGTGATTTGATTACCATCAACACTTCCATGATAGTGAGTTGATTACCACCATCAAGCCTTCCTTGATGGTGAGTTGATTACCGTCAACACTTACTTTATAGTGAGTTGATTACCATCAACACTTCCATGATGGTGAGTTGATTGTCATCAAGCCTTCCATGATGGTGAGTTGATTACCATCAACCCTTCCATGATAGTGAGTTGATTACCATCAACCCTTCCATGATGGTGAGTTGATTACCATCAACACTTCCATGATGGTGAGTTGATTACCATCAATCCTTCCATGATGGTGAGTTCATTACCATAAACCCGTCCATGATGACGAGTTGATTACTATCAACCCTTCTATGATGGTGAGTTGATTACCATCAACACTTCCATGATGGTGAGTTGATTACCATCAATCCTTCCATGATGGTGAGTTGATTACCATCAACCCTTCCATGTTGGTGAGTTGATTACTATCAACCCTTCCATGTTGGTGAGTTGGCTACCATCAACACTTCCATGATGGTGAGTTGATTACCATCAACACTTCAATGATGGTGAGTTGATTACCATCAACACTTCCATGATGGTGAGTTGATTGCCATCAACACTTGCATGTTGGTGAGTTGATTACCATCAACACTTCCAAGTTGGTGAGTTGATTATCATCAACACTTCTATAATGGTAAACTGATAATGCAACTTCTGCCTTAAACCAGCAAATAGTAGAGCCCACAAGATTAGAGAATACGCTGGACCTCATCTTCACCAACAATGATGATCTGATACGAAATGTCATCATATCAAAAACAATATACTCAGATCACAACATAATAGAGGTCCAGACATGCATGCGGGAAGCCCCAGCTCAACAAAATGTGATCAGCAGCGAGGGAGCCTTCTCCAAATTCAACTTCAATAACAAAAACATAAGGTGGGACTAAGTAAACCAAGTCCTAAATGATATAAACTGGGAAGATTGCCTAAGCATCACGGATCCTAACCTATGTCTAGAACAAATTAACTCTGTGGCACTTGAGGTTTGCTCAAGGCAAATTCCCTTAAGGAAAAGGAGGAGAAGATGCAAACTAGAAAGAGAGAGGCGCTCCCTATACAGGCGAAGGCAAAGAATAACGGAGCGGCTACAGGAAGCCAATATATCTGAAATACGAAGGGAGACACTAGCCATAGAAATAGCAAACATCGAATTAAAACTAAAGGAATCTTACAGGAATCAAGAAACGCGGGAAGAACAAAAAGCAATAAATGAAATTGAAAGAAACCCAAAGTATTTCTTTTGTTATGCAAAATCAAAGTCGACAACAACAACCAGTATTGGGCCCCTACTTAAACGGGATGGGTCCTACACAGATGACAGCAAGGAAATGAGTGAGATACTTAAGTCCCAGTATGATTCAGTTTTTAGCGAGCCGCTAACCAGACTGAAAATCGAAGACCTAAATGATTTTTTTTATGAGAGTGCCACAGAACTTGACAGACGCATGCCTATCTGACATCACCCCGACGCCAAATGACTTCAAAAAGCAATAAATGACATGCCCATGCACTTCGCTCCAGGCCCAGACTCGTGGAACTTCGTGTTCATCAAGAATTGCAAGAAGCCCCTATCACGTGCTTTTAACATCCTATGGAGAGGGAGCATGGACACTGGGATCGTCCCGCAGTTACTAAAAACAACAGACATAGCCCCGCTCCACAAAGGGGGCAGTAAAGCAATAGCAAAGAACTACAGACCAATAGCGCTAACGTCCCATATAAAAATCTTTGAAAGGGTTTTAAGAAGCAAGATCGCCACTCATCTTGATGCCCATCAATTGCACAACCCAGGGCAGCATGGGTTTAGAGCAGGCCGCTCCTGTCTGTCCCAATTACTGGACCGCTACGACAAGGTCTTGGATGCTCTAGAAGACAAACAGAATGCAGATGTTATATACACAGACTTTGCAAAAGCCTTTGACAAGTGTGACCATGGTGTAATAGCACACAAAATGCGTGATAAAGGAAAACCAGGAAAAGTTGGTAGATGGATCTATAATTTCCTAACAAGTAGAACACAAAGAGTAGTAGTCAACAGAGTAAAGTCTGTATGGTACACAGAAATAATACCTTGTTGTATGAATCTTGTTAAAGTCAGCTGGCCCAGTGGTTAACGCACTGGCCTTTTAGCTTTAACATCACTTGCCATGGGTTCGAGTCCTTCCCGTTCCATGATTCGTTTGCAATCGTGTTATTACGATTTCGTAAATCAATCTAACTTACTAAATGGAATAGTTTTCAGGAGCTTTGTGTACAAAGGCCACAGACTGCCCCTGTTCAGCCACTGGCAGTGGGAACTGGGTAGGAATCGACTTGGGGTATGCTCAAAACGTCACTTCTGTTCAGGTTACCACTTCATTTGGACCTCTTCCTCTCGCTAACAACACTAACATCTACGTAAGTCTAACAAACCATTTACAGAACATTATGTACTTATTTACAAATCAGCCTGTACAGAGATTATTTTAACCCTTAAACGAAGGAATAATTTAATATCTCACCGTAAACAAATTATTTTAATCTATAAAACAGGGATTAAATTACTCTCTCAGTGTTTAAAAAAGATTATTTTAATTCCAAAAGCAGTTATTAAAGTAATCTCTCACCGTGTTCACAGATTACTTTAACCTCTAACCCAGGTATTACATTAATCTCTCAGCGTGTATATACAGAGACATGCTGCTCACCTAGACATATTCTTCCTGTCTCCTAAATTTCTCTCAACACTCATGACTGGTGATGATATTCCTTTCTACTGTCTATTTTAACCCAGTCAAAAAACGAGAGTAGATTCGACAGTCAACATCATTACAATTACAGGCGGATTTAACTGTACTAGTCTACTCTACAAGTTCTGGAAAATACTGACGGATTTGACTATACCAGTCTGATCAAGAATTATTGGAAAATAAACGTTAGAGATAAATATCGCGTGTAATAATAAGAGAGAGAATATTTCGACAATTACAAAAACGAACATTTACCACAAATGTTTTTAAAGCTGTTTTTCTGGGTTAAAATTGGTGGGTAGAATGCGTACTCACTAACGACAATCACGAAACTCTTCGTGTCGTGTTATTCCCTTCATAGCATGTGTGTGTGTGTGTGTTTGTACTCACCTAGTTGTATTCACCTAGTTGTGGGTGCAGGGGTCGACTCACAGCTCCTGGCCCCGCCTCTTCACTAGTCGCTACTAGACTACTCTTCCTGCTCAATGAGTTTTTTCATACCTCTTCTTAAAGCTATGTATGTATCCTGCCTCCACTACATCACTTCCCAGACTATTCCATTTCCTGACAACTCTGTAACTGAAGAAATACTTCCTAACATCCTCGTGGTTCATCTGAGTCTTCAACTTCCAACTGTGACCCCTTGTTGCTGTGTCCCATCTCTGAAACATCCTGTCTCTGTCCACCTTATCGATTCCTCTTAGTATTATATATGACGTCATCATATCCCCCCTATCTCTGCTGTTCTCCAGTGTCGTCAGGTCGATTTCCCTTAACCTCTCCTCGTAGGACATACCCCATAGCTCCGAGACTATTGTTGTTGCAAGCCTTTGCACTTTCTCTAGTTTCTTTACGTGTTTGGCTAAGAATAGGCTCAAAAGCAGGGTTCCATACCCCAATATAGGCCTGACATACACGGTGTACAGGGTCCTGAACTTTTCCTTATCGAGATGTCGGAATGCCGTTTATAGGTTTGCTAGGCGCCCATATGCCGCAGCAGTTATTTGGATGATAGTCGCCTCAGGAGATGTGCGAAATGTTATACTCATCCCATGATCCATTTCCTTGAGTGAGGTTTGTAGTTTCTGGGCCCCCAGACTGTTCTCCGTCTGCAGTCTTCTTTGTCCTTACCCAATCATTATGGCTTTGCACTTGGTGGGGTTGAACTCCAGGAGGCAGTTCCCTTTGTAGTTCTGCCTGGTCCTCGTCCGATTGAATTCTTCTCATCAACTTCACAACATCTGCAAACAGGGACACTTATTTATTTACTACAAGTACATGTACAAGGTATACAGGCCTAGTTGACATCAATGACATACTACTATATAGAAAACCGCTTGTTATGGAGAGCATTTCGTGCAAATTAGGACAGTTTTGTCCCAGGATGCGACACACACCAGTCGAATAACTCCCAGGTTCCCATTTTACTGATGGGGAACATAGACAACCGGTGTAAAGAAACACGTCCGATGTTTCTACCCTCGCAGGGAATCGAACCAGACACTCACCGTGTGAAGCGAAAAACAGAACAGGTCCTAGGACAGACCCCTGTGGAATCCCGCTCATCACAGGCGTCCACTCTGACACCTCGCCACGTACGATAACTCGCTGTTGTCTTCCTTACAGGTATTCCCTAATCCATTGTAGTGTCTTCCTTGTTATCCATGCCTGGTCCTCCAGCTTTTGTACTAATCTCTTGTGTGGAACTGTGTCAAACGCCTTTTTACAGCCCAAGAAAACGTAATCTACCCACCCCGCTTTCTCTTGTCTTACTGGTGTTACCCTCTCGTAAAACTCCTCTGGGTTTGTGACACAGGATTTCTCGTCCCTGAAACCGTGCAGGCTGTCGTGTGTGTGTGTGTGTGTGTGTGTGTGTGTGTGTGTGTGTGTGTATGTGTGTGTATTACCTAGTTGTACTCACCTAGTTGCTCACCTAGTTGTGGTTGTAGGGGTAGAGTCATAGCTCCTGGCCCCCCCTCTTCACTTGCTGCTACTGGGTCACTCTCCCTGCGCCATGAGCTTTATGATACCTCTTCTTAAAGCTATGTATGGAACCTGCCTCCACTACATCGCTTGCCAAACTATTCCACTTCCCGACCACTCTGTGACTGAAGAAATACTTCCTAACATCCCTGTGAGTCATCTGAGTCTTCAACTTCCAACTGTGTCCCCTTGTTGCTGTATCCCATCTCTGGAACATTCTGTCTCTGTCCACCTTGTCAATTCCTCTCAGTATCTTATATGTTGTTATCATGACCTCCCTATCTCTCCTGTCCCCCAGTGTCGTCAGGTCGATTTCCCTTAACCTCTCCTCGTAAGACATACCCATTAGCTCCGGGACTAGTCTTGTTGCAAACCTTTGCACTTTATCTAGATTATTTACGTGCTTCGTTAGATGTGGGTTCCAAACTGGTGCTGCATACTCTAGTATGAGCCTAACGTACACAGTGTACAGGGTCCTGAACGATTCTTTATTAAGATGTCGGAATGCTGTTCTTAGGTTTGCTAGGCGCCCGTATGCTGCAGCAGTTATTTGGTTGATGTGCGCCTCAGGAGATGTTCCTGGTGTTATACTCACCCCAAGATCTTTTTCCTTGATTGATGTTTGTAGTCTCTGGCCCCCTAGACTGTACTCCGTCTGCGGTCTTATTTGCCCTTTCCCAATCTTCATGATTTTGCACTTGGTGGGGTTGAACTCCAGGAGCCAATTGCTTTACCAGGCTTGCAGCCTGTCCAGATCCCTTTGTAGTTCTGCCTGGTCCTCGTCCGATTGAATTCTTCTCATCAACTTCACATCATCTGCAAACAAAGACGCTTCGGAGTCTATTCCTTCCGTCATGTCGTTCACAAATACCAGAAACAGCACCGGTCCTAGGACTGACCCATGTGGAACCCAACTCGTCACCGGCGCCCACTCTGACACCTCGCCACGTACCATGGCTCGCTGCTGTCTTCCTGACAGGTAATCCCTAATCCATTGTAGTGCCTTCCCTGTTATCCCTGCCTGGTCCTCCAGCTTCTGCACTAATCTCTTGTGTGGAACTGTGTAAAACGCCTTCTTACAGTCCAGGAATATGCAATCTACCCACCCCTCTCTCTCTTGTCTTACTGCTGTCACCCTGTCGTAGAACTCCCTAGCTGTGATTGCAGTGGTCGAGTGACAGCTCCTGGCACCGCCTCTTCACTGGTCGCTACTAGGTCACTTCTGCTCCGTGAGCTTTATCGTACTTCTTCTTAGAGCTATGTATGGATCCTGCCTCCGCTTCATCACTTCACAGACTGTTCCACTTCCTGATAAATCTGTGATTGAAGATATTCTTCCTAACATCCCTTGTTGCTGTGTCCCATCTCTGGAACATTATGTCTCTGTCGACCATGTCAATTCCTCTCAGTATTTTATGTCATTATCATATCCCCCTACCTCTCCTGTCCTACAATGTCGTCAGGTCGATTTCCCTCAACTTTAGCTCTGGGACTAGTCTTGTTGCAAACCTTTTCACTTTCTCTAGTTTCCTTAAGTGCTTGGCTAGGTGTGGGTTCCAAACTGGTGCTGCATACTCCAATATGGGCCTGACATACACGGTATACAAGGTCCTGAACGATTCCTTATTGAGATGTCGGAATGGTATTTTTAGGTTTGCTAGGCACCCATATGCTGCAGCAGTTATTTGGTTGATGTGCGCCTCAGGAGATGTGCCCGGTGTTATAGTCACCCCAAGATCCTTTTCCTTGAATGAGGTTTGTACTATCTGGCCCCCCTAGACTGTACTCCGTCTCCGGTCTTCTTTGCCCTACCCCAATATTCATATTTTGCACTTAGTGGGGTTGAACTCCAGGAGCTAGTTTTTGGACCAGGCCTGCAGCCTGTCCAGATCGCTTTCTAATTCCGCCTGGTTCTCGTCCAATTGAATTACTCTCCTCAACTTTACATCATCTCCAAACAGGGACACTTATGTGTCTATTCCTTCTGTCATGTCGTTCAAGTTTAACAGAAACAGCACTGGTCCTATGACTGACCCCTGTGGAACCCTGCTCGTCACAGGCGCCCACTTTGACACCTCGTCACGTGTGTGTGTGTGTACTCACCATATTAACCTAATTGTGGTTGCACGGGTAGAGTCGGCCTCGCCTCTTCACTGGTCGCTACTAGATCCACTCCTTGCTCTATTAGTTTTGTCATACCTCTTCTTAAAGTTATATATGGATCATGCTTCCACTACATCACTATTCCCCTTTCCTGACAGCTCTATTACTGAAGAAATATTTCTTAGCATCCCTGTGACTCATCTGAGTTTTCTGCTTCCAGTTGTGACCCCTTGTTGCTGTGTCCATCTCTGGAACATCCTGTCTCTGCCCAGTATTTTATTTGTTCAGTATTTTATATGTCGTTATCATGTGTCCCCCCTCTCATTCTCCTGTTCTCCAGTGCTATCATGTCGATATCCCTTGAAGTCTCCTGGTAGAACATGCCCCTTAGCTCCAGGACTAGTCTCGTTGCAAACCTTTGCACTCTTTTTAAGTTCTTGCCGAGCTTGACCAGGTGTATGTTCCAAACTGGTGCTGCTTACTTTAATATAAGCCTGACGTACTTGTGTAAAGAGCCTTGAATGAGTCCTTACTCAGGTGTTGAAACATTATTCTCTGGTTTGCAAGGCGCCAATATGCAGCAACAGTTATTTGGTTGATGTGCACCTCTGGAGAGGTGCTCGTATTATGCTAAATCCAAGATCCTTTTGCTTGAGTGAGGTTTGCAGTGTATGGCCCCCTAGCCAGTTCTCTCCCTGCCGTCTTCTTTCACCTTCTCCAATCTTGAATATCAAAATGGTATACCAACCAGTTTTTAAGTATGACACATAGGCAACATTTAGGCATCTTTATTCCGATACGTTTCGCCTACACAGTAGACTTCTTCAGTCAAGTACAGAAAGTAGGCAGCAGCAGTAGAGATGTGAAGTCGATGTATCAGTCCATCACCCTTGAAGATGTAGATTTTAGGTTGTCAGTCCCTCAACCTGGAGAAGAATTCTGTTTCATAGTCTTGGTCATAATGTTTCAGACTGTGAAACAGAATTCTTCTCCAGGTTGAGGGACTGACAACTTCAAATCTACATCTTCAAGGGTGATGGACTGATACATCGTCTTCACATCTCTACTGCTCCTGCCTACTTAAATGTTGCCTATGTGTCTTATTCTCCAATCTTCATGACTATGCATTTGGTGGGGTTAATTAAACTCTTGGAGCCAGATGTTGGACCAGGAGTGCAGCCCGTCCAGATCTCTTTGTAATCCCATTTGATCCTCATCCGCTTGGATTCTTCTCATTAGCTTCACGTCGTCATTCACATACCAGAAACAGCACCACCAGACCAGTCTTCTCCCTATAATCTTATCCATGACTCTGCATACTATGCATGTCACTGACACTGGTCTGTAGTTTAATGCCACATGCATGTCACTGACACTGGTCTGTAGTTTAATGCCACATGCCTGTCTTTGTTTTTCTACATTTGCTGTCTTCCACACCTAAGGTAGTTAGTTGCCCTGTTTCGATAGATGTGTTGAATATTGATTTTTTGTGGTACACTCAGATCCTCTGTTCCCTCTCTCAGGACCCAGGGAGAGATGATGTCTTGTCCCACCACCTTGGAGGTATCTAGTTCACCTAGCAGCCTCTTCACCTCCTCCTCTGTAGTATGTAATGTGTCAAGTACTACTTGGTGTACCCTTCCATAACAGTTTGCTGGAGTCCTTTCTGTCTCCACTTCCCTGAATGTCTTGTTGAACTGTTTATGTACTTCTTTGTTGCTTCTTGTGATCTCCCCTTCTTCCTTCCTCGGTCTGATTATCTGATCCTTGAGTGTTGTTTTCCTCCTGATGTGGTTGTACAACAGCTTTGAATCAGATTTGGCTTTTGATGCTATATCATTCTCATATTCCCGCTGGGCCTCCCTCCTTATCCAGGCGTATTCATTTCCGGTTCTTCAGCTGTTTTCCTTATTTTCCTGGGTCGTTTGTCTTCCATTCTCAAGTACACTTAGTTTTCTCCTCTTTACACCTTTGGTTAAACCAAGGGTTTATTCTGTTGCTCTTGGGTACGAACCTCTCCTCTGCCTCCTTGCATTTTGTTGCCATGTATTCTATCATTTCGCTTACTGATTTTCCCACCAGTTCTCTTTCCCACTGAACCTCATGCAAGAGGTTTCTCATGTCTGAGTAGTCCCCTCTTTTGTAGCTTGGCTTCTCCTGTCCTACTCTTCCTGCTTCCCTCTACATTTGTAGCTCTATTGTCTATTCGATGATCGGGACCACGTGATCACTAGCTCCGAGGGGCCTTTCATATGTGATGTCCTCAATGTGTGCACTACTCAACGTGAATATTATGAGGGCCAGTCTTGCTGGTTCATCCTCTTCTCTCTCTCTGGTAGTGTCCATAACGTGTTGATACATGAGGTTTCCCAGGACCACCTCCATCATCTTTGCCCTCCACGTTTCTGGTTCACCACGTGGCTCCATGTTTTCCCAGTCAATCTCCTTGTGGTTGAAATCAACCACAGCTATTAACTTTACCCTGGCCAAGTGGGCCCTTCTGGCCACCTCAGCTAGTGTACCAACCATTGCTCAGTTGCTCTCATCATATTCTTGTCTTGGTCTCCTGCTATTCTGTGGTGGGTTGTACATCAACTGCAATCCCCACCTTGGGATCCCCCAGTCCGAATTGTTCCCACTATGTAGTCCATTGCTTCCCCTCTGTCCCCTCCTTCCAACACCTCAAAGTTCCACTCGATTTTGATGAGCATTGCAACTCATCCACGCACTCTCTTCCCTTTATCTTTTCTCTGAATCTAATATATAGTTAATAATCCTGTGAGCTTGGTTTTCATGTGTGCTGTGATGTCTGGTGATGCCTCTATGATTCGTTCGTGCTACTTCTCACACATATTCGTTATTCTGTCTGCTTTGGTGTACCATACCATTAGCTTCTTTCCCAAAACTGTATTCTGAGAAGTTTGTCGGGGCTGGGGAGTGGGAGACCTGGCAGGGAGCTATGGGACACTGCTGTGAAGGTGGGATTTGTACTAGGGGTGGGGGCTGTGAGTGTGGAGTGTGGTTTGTTTTGGGTTAATATGTTTGGCTGTGGGGTTCTGTGGATGGTTGTGCTAGCTGCGCCTAACAACTCCGGTTGTCCCCTCCTGACTCAAGTCTTGTCTATCTTGCTCCTTTCTTATTTGTATTCTGTCAGTTTCTGTCTTTCTGTTCTCGTTCTGTCGTTCTCGCTCTGTTTGGTACACCTGCTGGTATTTTGTTGCTTCATTAATAATAGTTTCTGCTGCAGGATCCTGTATTATACAGTTTCTGACTTGAAAATAAATTTTACTGGCCGATTTCTTCTGTCGAGTATCCCCCTATTCTCTGAAAATTTATCAATTCCGTCAAATTCTCCTATCCTGTTCGTTTCATGATATTTATAATATATTTTCTCTCTCCCTGTCGTATTTCTTAATATGTCCCTCCTTCGGTCTACTGAAACCCATGAATAAGAACTGACCTCTCCCTCTCCTCTTCCAATTGCTTTTTCCTCCGCATCTCTGGATCCCATTTAAACATAACCATTGGTGCTTCCTTTTCCATTTCCTGAATCTCCCGGTGGCCTGATAGCACCTCTGCAGGGCGCCTATCCCCTTCTTTACCTACTTCCTTCCCCACTTACTGCTGGCCCTCTGCCCAGCAGAATGCCACTTTCGTTCTTCCTCATTTTCTGGTGGCCCGATAAGGCCTTCCTTTCAATTATGTTTATTGGGTATTTTAAATCATTAGCTATTTCATAAATTTTAGAGATTTCTTCATCTATGAACTCTGGACTACAAATACGTAAAGCTCTCAAAAACATTGAAGAGAAAACCGACACTTTAACTCTATTTTGATGTGAAGAATTATAATCAAAATCAAAATCAAATAGAAGCGTACATAGGAACATAGGAACAATTATTTGTAGGTTTTCTGTAAATTTAAAATACCCAAGAAACGTAATTGATAAATCTTTTAAAATAGCTAGAAATAATTTTTACAGTCCAAAAAAGGACAACCAACCTTATTCAACTCAAAATATGTTGGTACTCCCTTACCATGAAAACTTGGTTGATATGCCTTCCTTTCTTAAGAATTTTAATATCAAAGTTGTATATAAAAATTTTGATACAGTAAAAAAAAAATTGATAAAAAATTCCCCCCAAAATGCTGACGGATGTGTCTATAAGATTCCCTGTAAAATATGCGATAAAGTTTATTATGGTCAAACTGGTAAAAGTCTTGAACTAAGATTAAAACAACATAAATATAGCATTAAAACTGGACAAAATTCTAATGCTCTATTTATTCATGTGAGAGATTTTAACCATCCAATTGATTTTCAAAATGCTGAGAAGGTTGTATCAAGCAAGTCCATGGTTGAGAGGAATATAATAGAATCATGTTTCATTAAAAGCAGTTTTGAAAATAATATGAATATTTATTTTGGTTTATATAAATTGGATTCATTTATAATTAATAAAATTTATGAAGAATTTATTGATAAATTGGACTAATCTTAATATCTTGGGAAGAGTTTCAGGTCCTCTTCACAGAGTCAGGCGATGTCACACTGAGGTATATAATGACGGCAACGTGGCTGTGAGGTGTAGTCTTGCCCCTTTATAAGCCTTCTTGTTATGTTTTGTTTTATAGTTCCTTGATAATGTAAGTAGTCACGAAAGCGATTGGAATTCCTCTATTTTTTCTTAGTGGTTGTCTTGCATATTTTAATATCACCTGTTTACTGTGATCTTTTTTCATATATATATATATATATATATATATATATATATATATATATATATATATATATATATATATATATATATATATATGTCGTGCCGATTAGGTAAAACTGGTCAGTTAGCAAGAACTCATCTAAAATTAAGACCTTTCTAAAATTTTCTCTTATACGTTTAAAGATATATTTTTTCATTTATGTTAATGTAAAAATTTATAATTTTGTACCAAGAGAAACTTTGAAAACCTACCTAACCTTATTACAACAAGCGCAACTTAATTTAGCTAACCCAACTAAATATATTTTAGATACGTTAACATTAATTTAATAATAAACAAACACAATGAAATATATTTTTCGTTAGGTTCAGAATGATTTTGCGAAATTAATGCATACACAAAATTTCGCTTGTCTTATATGGCAGAAGAGCGTTGCTATTTAAGCCAAAATCCCAAGTTTTACCTAATCGGCACGACATATATATATATATATATAATGTCGTGCCGATAGTAAAACTTCGATTTTGGCTTAAATAGCAACGCTTCTTGCCATATAAGACAAGTGAAAATTGTGTATGCAATAATTTCGTCAAAATCATTCTGAACATAACGAAATAAATATATTTAATTGTGTTTGTTTATTATTAAATTAATGTTAACGTATCTAAAATATATTTAGTTAGGTTAGGCTAAATTAAATTGGCTTTGTAATAAGGTTAGGTAGGTTTTCAAAGTTTCTCTTGGTACAAAATTATAAATTCTTACATTAACATAAATGAAAAATATATCTTTAAACGTATAAGAGAAAATTTAGAAAGGACTTAATTTTAGATGAGTTCTTGCTAATTGACCAGTTTTACCTAATCGGCACGACATATATATATATATATATATGTCGTGCCGATTAGGTAAAACTTGCGATTTTGGCTTAAATAGCAACGCTCCTCTTGCCATATAAGACAAGTGAAAATTTGTGTATGCAATAATTTCGCCAAAATCATTCTGAACATAACGAAAAAAATTTATTTCATTGTGTTTGTTTATTATTAAATTAATGTTAACGTATCTAAAATATATTTATTTGGGTTAGGCTAAATTAAATTGCCCTTGTTGTAATAAGGTTAGGTAGGTTTTCAAAGTTTCTCTTGGTACAAAATTATAAATTTTTACATTAACGTAAATGAAAAAAATATATCTTTAAACGTATTAGAGAAAATTTTAGAAAGGATCTAAAATTAAATAATTTCTAAAATTTTCTCTTATACGTTTAAAGATATATTTTTTTTCATTTATGTTAATGTAAAAATTTATAATTTTGTACCAAGAGAAACTTTGAAAACCTACCTAACCTTATTACAACAAGCGCAATTTAATTTAGCCTAACCCAACTAAATATATTTTAGATACGTTAACATTAATTTAATAATAAACAAACACAATTAAATATATTTTTTTCGTTATGTTCAGAATGATTTTGGCGAAATTATTGCATACACAAATTTTCACTTGTCTTATATGGCAAGGAGAGCGTTGCTATTTAAGCCAAAATCGCAAGTTTTACCTAATCGGCAGACACACGACACAGATTTCTGCTAGTTGACTCTGCCCAGTGCGGTCACAGCAGCTCTGACTTCCTTCAGTCTCCCTACGATCCCCGTTGGGGAGGGGAATTTCTACCTTCATCACGATGAGCTACGCAAATCGTGTCAATATCAAACCCATCAGTGGCACTGTGAATGATTCATCCAAACTTGCTCTAGCAGTTGCTGTTAAGAGCGTGCTACATGTGAAGTTCAACACCATATTGACCTTGAAAGAAGCATTTATTGTTGTCTGCAACGATGATGAAGATGCAGAGAAGCTACTCACTACAACAGCCACCACCACTCTCTCTGAACGAGGATTTACTGTCATGTCATCTCCAGCTCTCAGGGCAAGAAAAACAGTTTTCCTTAAGAAACTAGATAAGCTTCTTACAGTTCAACCTATCGACGAACTCAAGACATCCATTGAAGATCAAAACTCATGGGCCACAGTGGAGAGCATCATGAAAATACCTACAGCTTCCTCCATGCTCAAGGTTACGTTTACCGACGTCAACATGGCTGCCACTGCATTAGCCGACGGACTGGCTGTATATTACTACTTTGTCAGCCCCACCTGCATCGAGGCAGAGAGATTCCACTACATTTCTCACTGTTGGACCTGTTACTCATATTCACACAACACCAGCGACTGTCCTGTGAAGGAAAAGAAGTTTTGCACTACATGTAGTGGTGAAGGACATGATTTTAGATCATGCACTGCTGCTGCTCCACCAACACCATCTTGCCTCAACTGTAAAAGCAACGACCATCACACACTTGCTGCTAAGTGTCCCACTCGCAAAGACATTCTGAAGAAGACCCAAGAAGCAGCACAGAAAAAGTCATCTTCAAAATCTCCCACCTATGCTGCAATTACAAAATTACAAGCTACCACAACTAAAATTCTCCAAGCCTCCACGCAACCTACAACTACCAGCATCGCACCTGCCAGTGACCCCACCACCATCTACTACTGCATGGTCTATGCTCATATGCATAATGCTGCTGTTCCTGGGACGTTCAACTCCTCCATCAACGAACTCTTCAAATTAAACAACATGCCAGAGTTCAAATTTCCAGATTCTCCACCATCTTCTGTGATACTCAACAATTCCCAGCATATTGACGACATTATTTTACCTGCTGATGACTCAGCTGAAGCCACACCACCACCACCAGCTACTACTGACGTCACGCCTACAACAACCAATGAGAGCTCACCACCACCACACACCCCTACCGAGAACCAATCAGCTGCCTCCTTGCCAGTCTCGCCACAACCACCTCCCACCAATGAGAAGCCTTCATCTCCTACTCCCTCGAACCAATCAGAGACTTCGTCTTCCAGCCCTGCCACTCCAACACTTCCACCATGCACCATGTTTGGTGTAAGATTCTTTACTACTCGACAAGTTCCCTCAACAATGATGCCTGATGACCTTACTCAACATCTCCATGATGGAACTGTTAAATTCAGATGTAATACTACACCACTCCAGACCCTCGACAACATTATAAGAGACCTTCAACATCCTAACTTCCAACGTCTAATTAAAGTAAAACACATCTCACAACGACAGTTCACCTTGCTGGTGAATGGAACGCTTCAGTGATTTCTCCAACACATCACTGTAATGTAACTGCCTTCTCGACCTTGCCTGCCTTCTGGGACTCTGCTATCTACGTCTGGCAGCCGCCTGCAGTCCACCCGCCTCATCAGCTGTTCCAACTCGCTCCAGCGTCACCCACACCGATCAACAACGCCTGCAGTTCCTCTGCACACGTCGCCCAGAGTGGACGTGCCACTCACCTGTATATTCCCTCCTCCTACCCTTACCCAACCTTTTCCCATATTTCTATCCTTACCCACCCTTCTTCCATCCCAGCTACCGACGCTCAGGTCATCAGTAAAGTACCTAATCGGCACGACATAAATATATATATATATATATATATATATATATATATATATATATATATATATATGTCGTGCCGATTAGGTAAAACTTGCGATTTTGGCTTAAATAGCAATGCTCATCTTGCCATATAAGACAAGCGGAAATTTATGTATGCAATAATTTCGCAAAAATCATTCTGAACCTAACGAAAAAATATATTTCATTGTGTTTGTTTATTATTAGATTATTGTAAACGTATCTAAAATATATTTAGTTGGGTTAGGCTAAATTAAATTGTGCTTGTTATAATAAGGTTAGGTAAGTTTTCTAATATTCTTTTGGTGCAATATTATAAATTTTTACATTAACGTAAATGAAAAATAATATATATTCAAAGTATAAGAAAATTTAGAAAGATTATTTTGATGTGTTCTTGCTAATTGACCTGTTTTTATTAGGCACGACATATATATATATAAATATATATATATGTCGTGCCGATTAGGTAAAACTGGTCAATTAGCAAGAACTCATCTAAAATTAAGTCCTTTCTAAAATTTTCTTATATATATATATATATATATTTTTTTTATTAACACATCGGCCGATTCCCACCAAGGCAGGGTGGCCCGAAAAAGAAAAACTTTCATCATCATTCACTCCATCACTGTCTTGCCAGAAGGTGCTTTACACTACAGTTATAAAACTGCAACATTACCACCCTCCTTCAGAGTGCCGGCACTGTACTTCCCATCTCCAGAACTCAAGTCCGGCCTGCCGGTTTCCTGAACCCCTTCATAAATGTTACTTTGCTCACACTCCAACAGCACGTCAAGTATTAAAAACCATATGCCTCCATTCACTCCTATCAAATACACTCACACATGCTTGCTGGAAGTCCAAGCCCTCGCACACAAAAGTTCCTTTACCACCTCCCTCCAACCTTTCCTAGGCCGACCCCTACCCCGCCTTCCTCCACTACAGATTTATAAACTCTCGAAGTCACTCGATATATATATATATATATATATATATATATATATATATATATATATATATATATATATATATATATATATATATATATATATATATGTCGTGCCGATTAGGTAAAACTGGTCAATTAGCAAGAACTCATCTAAAATTAAGACCTTTCTAAAATTTTCTCTTATACGTTTAAAGATATATTTTTTCAATTATGTTAATGTAAGAATTTATAATTTTGTACCAAGAGAAACTTTGAAAACCTACCTAACCTTATTACAACAAGCGCAATTTAATTTAGCCTAACCCAACTAAATATATTTTAGATACGTTAACATTAATTTAATAATAAACAAACACAATGAAATATATTTTTTCGTTAGGTTCAGAATGATTTTGGCGAAATTATTGCATACACAAATTTTCACTTGTCTTATATAGCAAGATGAGCGTTGCTATTTGCAAAATCGAAGTTTTACTATCGGCACGACATATATATATATATATATATATGTCGTGCCGATTAGGTAAAACTGGTCAATTAGCAAGAACTCATCTAAAATTAAGTCCTTTCTAAAATTTTCTCTTATACGTTTAAAGATATATTTTTTCATTTATGTTAATGTAAGAATTTATAATTTTGTACTAAGAGAAACTTTGAAAACCTACCTAACCTTTTTACAACAGGCGCAATTTAATTTAGCCTAACCCAACTAAATATATTTTAGATACGTTAACAATAATTTAATAATAAACAAACACAATGAAATATATTTTTTCTTTATGTTCAGAATGATTTTGGCGAAATTATTGCATACACAAATTTTCACTTGTCTTATATGGCAAGGTGAGCGTTGCTATTTAAGCCAAAATCGCAAGTTTTACCTAATCGGCACGACATATATATATATATATATATATATATATATATATATATATATATATATGTCGTGCCGATTAGGTAAAACTGGTCAATTAGCAAGAACTCATCTAAAATTAAGTCCTTTCTAAAATTTCTCTTATACGTTTAAAGATATATTTTTTTCATTTATGTTAATGTAAAAAAATTTAATTTTGTACCAAGAGAAACATTGAAAACCTTCCTAACCTTATTACAACAAGCGCAATTTAATTTAGCCTAACCCAACTAAATATATTTTAGATACGTTAACATTAATTTAATAATAAACAAACACAATGAAATATATTTTTTTCGTTAGGTTCAGAATGATTTTGGCGAAATTATTGCATACACAAATTTTCACTTGTCTTATATGGCAAGGTGAGCGTTGCTATTTAAGCCAAATTCGCAAGTTTTACCTAATCGGCACGACATATATATTTTCTTTCTTTCAACACGTCGGCCGTTTCCCACTGAAGCGGAGTGGCCCAAAAGGAAAAACGAAAGTTTCTCCTTTTACATTTAGTAATATATACAGGAGAAGGGGTTACTAGCCCCTTGCTCCTGGCATTTTAGTCGCCTTTTACGACACGCATGGCTTACGGAGGAAGAATTCTGTTCCACTTCCCCATTGAGAAGTTCCTTATTATCCTATTTAATTATAATATTTTTCAGATATATAGAATTTAAATGTACAATCCCAATGATTGGACTATATTTAAAAAATGGATATTAGTAAAACAATATATACTGGAGTGTAATAATATGAAAGAAAAAATGGTATAGAAAACTATAAAAAATAAATGTAGCAAGCTACCATAGACTGGCCTAGTCTTATGTCTATAAACATACTCAATTTAAAAAATAACAATTCACTATAATTTTTCTGTCACTGAACACTCATATGTAAAAACATTTTGCACAATAAAGTAAAATCACATATATTAAGTTATAAAAAGAGATTACTATATAACATTGTCTATGTGTAAGATGTGTCTATGGTTCCTAAATACTATACTTCACTAACCTGTACCAACATCCTCCAATGTAATGTGACAGCTGGTACCCGTCTTAACATCATACAACCTTGGCACAAATTTTCGCTACCACTTTCTAATTTCATGATTCTTGATCTTTCTCTGTACAACCTCATTAGCTTGGCATTTTTTCCTCTTCATTACAGTACTTAATTTAATTCTTTACATATACAACAATTTATATATGAACACTTCTGGCAATACTGTGCAGTACTATGGAGAAAAAATACTTTAGGCACTTTAAGATTAAAATTAAAGCATTTTGCTAATAAACTGTTCAACAATTTCAAAATTATATACAAATTCAATAAATACCTAATTATTCACCACCTTTTAATTGAAAATTCTGTGCTTGTTTATGAGATTAATTCTCAACCCAATATATATATATATATATATATATATATATATATATATATATATATATATATATATAATTTTAGAAAGGACTTAATTTTAGATGAGTTCTTGCTAATTGACCAGTTTTCCTAATCGGCACGACATATATATATATATATATATATATATATATATATATATATATATATATATATATATATATATATATATATATATATATATATATATATATATATATATATATAGTCGTGCCGATTAGGTAAACTGTCAATTAGCAAGAACTCATTAAAATTAAGTCTTTCAAAATTCTCTTATACGTTTAAAGATATATTTTTTTCATTTATGTTATTGTAAAATTTATAATTTTGTACCAAGAGAAACTTTGAAAACTTACCTAACCTTATTATAACAAGCGCAATTTAATTTAGCCTAACCCAATAAATATATTTTAGATACTTTTACAATAATTTAATAATAAACGAACACAATGAAATATATATTTTTTGTTAGGTTCAGAATGATTTTGCGAAATTATTGCATACACAAATTTTCGCATGTCTTATATGGCAAGTAGAGCGTTGCTATTTAAGCCAAAATCGCAAGTTTTACCTAATCGGCACGACAATATATATATATATATATATATATATATATATATATATATATATATATATATATATATATATATATATATATATATATATATATATATATAATAATCGTGCCGATTAGGTAAACTTACGATTTTGGAATAGAACGCTCCCTGCCATAAAGACAAGTAAAATTTGTGTATGCAATAATTCGCCAAATCATTCTGAACAAAACGAAAAATATATATCATTGTGTTTGTTTATTATTAAATTAATGTTAACGTTTCTAAAATATATTTAGTTGGTTAGGCTAATTTAAATTGCGCTGTTGAATAAGGTTAGGTAGGTTTTCAAAGTTTTCTGGTACAAATTATAAATTCTTACATAATATAAATGAAAAATATATCTTTAAACGTATAAGAAAATTTTAGAAAGGACTTAATTTTAGATGAGTTCTTGCTAATTGGCCAGTTTTACCTAATCGGCACGACATATATATGTCGTGCCGATTAGATAACTCGATTTTGCTTAAAAGCAACGCTACCTTGCCATATAAGACAAGCGAAAATTTGTGTATACAATAATTTCGCCAAAATCATTCTTAACATAACGAAAAATATATTTCATTGTGTTTGTTTATTATTAAATTAATGTTAACGTATCTAAAATATATTTAGTTGGTTAGGCTAAATTGAGCTTGTTGATGTAGTAGGTTCAAGTTCTCTTTGGCAAAATTTATTTCATTACATAAATAAATATATCTTAAACGTATAAGAGAATTTAGAAGGACTTATTTAATGAGTTCTGCATTGCCAGTCTTCGCACGACATTAATATATAATATAATGTCCATAGAAACTGGTCAATTAGCAAAACTCATCTAAAATTAGTTCTTTCTAAATTTTCTCTATACGTTAAAGATATTTTCATTTATGTTAATGTAAAATTTATATTTGTCAGAATAATCCTACTTATTACAACAAGCATTAATTTAGCTAACCAACTAAAATATTTTAGATACATTAACATAATTTAATAATAAACAAACACAATGAAAATATTTTCGTTAGGTTCAGAATGTTTTGTGAATTATGCATACACAAATTTTCGCTTGTCTTTTATAAAAAGGTTGCTATTGAATCGCAGTTTTCCTAATCGGCACGACATATATATATATATATATATATATATATATATATAGATAATATATATATATATATATATATATATATATATATATATATATATATATATATATATATATATATATATATATATATATATATATATATATATATATATATATATATATATATATATATGTCGTGCCGATTAGGTAAAACTGGTCAATTAGCAAGAACTCATCTAAAATTAAGTCCTTTCTAAAATTTTCTCTTATACGTTTAAAGATATATTTTTTTCATTTATGTTAATATAAGAATTTATAATTTTGTACCAAGAGAAACTTTGAAAACCTACCTAACCTTATTACAACAAGCGCAATTTAATTTAGCCTAACCCAACTAAATATATTTTAGATACGTTAACATTAATTTAATAATAAACAAACACATTGAAATATATTTTTTTAGTTATGTTCAGAATGATTTTGGCGAAATTATTGCATACACAAATTTTCACTTGTCCTATATGGCAAGATGAGCGTTGCTATTTAAGCCAAAATCGCAAGTTTTACCTAATCGGCACGACATATATATATATATATATATATATATATATATATATATATATATATATATATATACACAAAACAATCAGGTATTCAAACAGGAGGAGGCTGAAATTAATCCTTGATCATAGATCTGCTACGAGTGTCCTCGCAACATGAAACAAGTCTAGTGCGCTAGGCTCATGTTGTTTGTAGGATCGATGGCTCAGATGGTAGGGCGACAGGTACAATGTTTGGTCTCTTGAGGTTGAACAATGTTCGTGGGGTCGAATCCTGGCCTGCCGCAGTTTGGAAAATGGTAAATAATATATAAATATATAACTAAATTATCTTTTTTTCTAGTATATTATGGATGTTTATTCAAACTGGCAAGGAAGATAATTGTAATTTGTTGTGTGTTGACAGCTTGGACCAACTATGACGTCATCTGACCCTTTAGTTGCTGCTCTCAGTCATAATCCAAAGCAATACACCGTCCAGACTTTTAACAGTGAGTATACTTCAACCAGTGGCAACAGTGGCACTGCTGATAGTAACTACTGAGGCACTGCTCCAAGTAACCAATGTACCTCTGATGTCAGTAACCACTGTAACACTGTTACTTTCAACCACCGTGGCACTGCTGTCATCCGTAACTTTAGCACTCCACTATGACACAACTGTCCTCTTCCACTGTGGCACTACTGTCCTCTACCAATGTCACTCTGTTGTCCTTTACTCATGTGTCACTGATATCATCCATCATACTAACATTACTACCATTTATCACTGTGACACTACTACCATGACTGCATCAATAATAAGATCAATGTGTCACGAATACAATTACTGTTCCAAATACCATCCATCACTGTATCACTACTACCATCCATCACTGTGACACTACTACCATCACTGTGTCACTACTACCATCCATCACTGTGACACTACTACCATCACTGTGTCACTACTACCATCCATCACTGTGTCACTACTACCATCACTGTGTCACTACTACCATCCATCACTGTGACACTACTACCATCACTGTGTCACTACTACCATCCATCACTGTGTCACTACTACCATCACTGTGTCACTACTACCATCACTGTGTCACTACTACCACCACTGTGACACTACTACAACCCATCACTATGTCACTTCTACCATAACTGTGACACGACTACCACCACTGTGTCACTACTACCATCCATCAGTGTGACACTACTACCATCACTGAGTCACTACTACCCTCACTGTGTCACTACTACCATCACTGTGTCACTATTACCATCACTGTGTCACTACTACCATCACTGTGTCACTACTACCATCACTGTGTCACTACTACCATCACTGTGTCACTACTACCATTACTGTGTCACTACTACCATCACTATGTCACTACAACCATCACTGTGTCACTACTACCATCACTTTGTCACTACTACCATCACTGTGTCACTACTACCATCACTGTGTCACTACTACCATCACTTTGTCACTACTACCATCACTATGTCACTACTACCATCACTGTGTCACTACTACCATCACTGAGTCACTACTACCATCACTGTGTCACTACTACCATCACTGTGTCACTACTACCATCACTTTGTCATACTACCATCACTGTGTCACTACTACCATCACTGTGTCCCTACTACCATACCTGTGTCACTACTACCATCACTGGGTCACTACTACTATCACTGTGTCACTACTACCATCCATCACTGTGACACTACTACCTTCACTGTGTCACTACTACCATCACTGTGTCACTACTACCATCACTGTGTCACTACTACCATCACTGTGTCACTACTACCACCACTGTGTCACTACCATCCATCACTGTGACACTACTACCATCACTGTGACACTACTACCATCACTGTGTCACTACTACAATCACTGTGTCACTACTACCACCACTGTGTCACTACCATCCATCACTGTGACACTACTACCATCACTGTGTCACTACTACCATCAATGTCACTACTACCATCACAATGGCATTACTACCATCACTGTATCACTACTACCATCCATCACTGTGTCACTACTACCATCACTGTGTCACTTCTACGATCACTGTGTCACTACTACCATCACTGTGTCACTACTACCATCACTGTGTCACTACTACCATCACTGTGTCACTTCTACCATCACTGTGTTACTACTACCATCACTGTGTTACTACTACCATCACTGTGTCACTACTACCATCACTATGTCACTACTACCACTATTGTGACACTACTACAATCCATCACTATGTCACTATTACAATAACTGTAACACTACTACCATCACTATGACACTATTACCATCATTTTGTCACTATTTACGTCACTGTGTCACTAATACCATCACTGTGTCACTACAACCATCACTGTGTCACTACTACCATCACTTTGTCACTACTACCATCACTGTGTCACTACTACCATCACTCTGTCACTACTACCATCACTTTGTCACTACTACCATCACTATGTCACTACTACCATCACTGTGTCACTACTACCATCACTGAGTCACTACTACCATCACTGTGTCACTACTACCATCACTGTGTCACTACTACCATCACTTTGTCATACTACCATCACTGTGTCACTACTACCATCACTGGCTCACTACTACTATCACTGTGTCACTACTACCATCCATCACTGTGACACTACTACCTTCACTGTGTCACTACTACCATCACTGTGTCACTACTACCATCACTGTGTCACTACTACCATCACTGTGTCACTACTACCACCACTGTGTCACTACTACCACCACTGTGTCACTACTACAATCACTGTGTCACTACTACCACCACTGTGTCACTACTACCATCACTGTGTCACTACTACCATCACTGTGTCACTACTACCACCACTGTGTCACTACCATCCATCACTGTGACACTACTACCATCACTGTGACACTACTACCATCACTGTGTCACTACTACAATCACTGTGTCACTACTACCACCACTGTGTCACTACCATCCATCACTGTGAGACTACTACCATCACTGTGTCACTACTACAATCACTGTGTCACTACTACCACCACTGTGTCACTACCATCCATCACTGTGACACTACTACCATCACTGTGACACTACTACCATCACTGTGTCACTACTACCATCAATGTGTCACTACTACCATCACAATGGCATTACTACCATCACTGTATCACTACTACCATCCATCACTGTGTCACTACTACCATCACTGTGTCACTTCTACCATCACTGTGTCACTACTACCATCACTGTGTCACTACTACCATCACTGTGTCACTTCTACCATCACTGTGTTACTACTACCATCACTGTGTTACTACTACCATCACTGTGTCACTACTACCATCACTATGTCACTACTACCACTATTGTGACACTACTACAATCCATCACTATGTCACTATTACCATAACTGTAACACTACTACCATCACTATGACACTATTACCATCATTTTGTCACTATTTACGTCACTGTGTCACTAATACCATCACTGTGTCACTACTACCTTAACTGTGTCACTATTACCACCACTGTGTCACTACTACCACCACTGTGTCACTACTACCACCACTGTGTCACTACTACCACCACTGTGTCACTACTACCATCACTGTGTCACTACTACCATCACTGTGTCCCTACTACTATCACTGTGTCACTACTACCACCACTGTGTCACTACTACCACCACTGTGTCACTACTACCATCACTGTGTCCCTACTACCATCACTGTGTCACTACTACCACCACTGTGTCACTACTACCACCACTGTGTCACTACTACCACCACTGTGTCACTACTACCCCCACTGTGTCACTACTACCACCACTGTGTCACTACTACCACCACTGTGTCACTACTACCACCACTGTGTCACTACTACCACCACTGTGTCACTACTACCTTCACTGTGTCACTACTACCACCACTGTGTCACTACTACCACCACTGTGTCACTACTACCACCACCACTGTGTCACTATTACCACCACTGTGTCACTACTACCATCACTGTGTCACTACTACCACCACTGTGTCACTACTACCACCACTGTGTCACTACTACCACCACTGTGTCACTACTACCACCACTGTGTCACTACTACCATCACTGTGTCACTACTACCACCACTGTGTCACTACTACCACCACTGTGTCACTACTACCATCACTGTGTCACTACTACCATCACTGTGTCACTACTACCACCACTGTGTCACTACTACCACCACTGTGTCACTACTACCACCACTGTGTCACTACTACCACCACTGTGTCACTACTACCATCACTGTGTCCCTACTACCATCACTGTGTCACTACTACCACCACTGTGTCACTACTACCACCACTGTGTCACTACTACCACCACTGTGTCACTACTACCACCACTGTGTCACTACTACCACCACTGTGTCACTACTACCATCACTGGTCGTAACAAGTTTTGGAGCAATACAAACTCAGCATATAGACTCTAACTTGTATTGCCTTTATCAGGTATAATTTGCCAGATATATACAATTATGTACACTTATGTACGGTGACAGAATGGCAAAAACGAAACCAGCAATGCAAGTCTGGCAAATGATAACCGCAAATGAAACCACATTGGCTCAGCATTTGGCGGGTTCGCCTGTGATTGGAGAATGAACCAAGGTACTGATTTAACAACGGGTACCCTAATAATCGTTAAACCCTAAGCACCCGGTTTGCTGGTTGGGAGGCAGCCTATATGGTAGTGTGGCATATGCAAAATAAATTGTAGAGTACTCTTTGCATGCCACACCCCCACCCTAAAAGGGCTCTAATAACCAGCACTAGGCTTTCACCACCATGGGTAGCGTGCCACCATGGCACTGAACAATAAAGGAACCGCCTTTCCTCTCAACCATCCAACTCATAAGATAGGGCTCAACTTTCTCGAGACTTAAAGTCAAGCTCTATTCAAGAGTGAGACAGCAGAGAGCAGGGCTAAAGTTGGTTCATGACACCTGCGGACGGCAGGAGAATGTCTCCTTACCCAAAAAAAAAAAAAAAAAAAAAAAACATCAACAAACATTAACACATTATATAAAAAGGGGAGGGAAAAAAGAGCTAAGCTACCAATATCCAATATCGTCCCAAACACATCCGAACCTAAATTAAACACGGGAAAGGGAATCAGCCAGATTATTTTCCTTGCCGGCAATATGTACAAGTTTAATATTGTAAGGTTGCAGCCTGAGACTCCATCTCATCATACGTGAGTTGTGGTTTTTCATGGAGTTCATGTAGATCAGAGGATTGTGATCGCTGTAGACTGTGACCACTTGGGACGACTGCCCCACATAGACCTTGAAATGTTCCAATGAAAGTACCAGGGCTAGGACTTTTCTCAATGGTGGCGTAAGCTTTTTGGTGAGGTTTATACTTGGTAGAGACGTAGAGCATAGGCTGCAAGCATTCTTCCTCAGATTTTTGTAGTAGTGCCCCTACCCCTGACTTACATGCATCAACCTGGAGACAGAAGGATGGGTGCAGTACAAAGTAGCCGTTTGGCTTTAGTAAAATCTTCTTGGCACTCTGGGGTGCACTGAAATTTGTGTTTCTGACTGGTAAGTGATATTAGGGGGCTACAACATCTTCAAAGTTCTTTCAGAATCGTCTGTAGAAACCTACCATCCCTAAGAAACGCTGGAGGGATTTTCTATCATGAGGTACTGGGTAATTCTTAATATCAAGAATTTAGGCAAATTTAGGGGATACTTTACCACCACCACCTTCATGGCCCAAAAAGGTAATAGTAGACTGTCCAAAGGATTACTTATACAAATTAACAGTTAATTGAATACTATGAAATTTCTTAAAGAGAGCTTTAAGTCTGGACATGTGTTGGTCCCACGTATCAGAAACTACTACTATACACAAATAACCTGCACATGGAAGACAAGAGTTTACGACGACGTTTCGGTCCAACTTGGAACATTTACAAAGTCACTAACAGAAAGGAGAGAAGGAGGGAGTATATATAGGACAGCAGACAGGGACGAGACAAGGGAGGTAGAATAATATGAGAAAGAGAGGAAGTAGTAGTAGTGAAGCCAGTCAAATACTAAGAAAGAGGAGCACTGCAAGGGAGCTAGGGGCCCACAGAGGGTAGGAACAAGTACACAGAAGGAAAAATAATAAAGAACAAATTCCCAAGGCTGAAGAAAGAAAACCCAAAGGAGAAAGAGGAAAAAAAAAAAAAGGGTGGAGGGCAAAAAAAATCAGGTTAAGTGACGGTTGTTCTGAACTTTACAGCAGTTTACAATGTAATGGGAAAGGAAGGCATCTACAGAGACAAAGGCACGACTAAGATTCATACAGGAAAGTTGTGTATAAATGAGGATTCAACCAGACGGCGACTGTGAAAGTTACAAGTAGGGTAGACAGTTTTAGCAGAAGACACAACTTTTGTGCTCCCTAAGTCTGTCAGAAAGAGATCGGCCAGTTTCTCCAAAGTACTGAAGAGGACAGGAGGAGCAAGAAATAGAGTAGACACCAGGAACATCTATAGAGGGAGGAGAGGTATGAACTAGATTAGTGCGAAGAGTGTTAGTCTGGCGGAAAGCAAGTTTGATGTCTACGAAACGGAGAGAGTTGTTGAGATTAGAAAGACTGGAAATGTAGGGAAGACAGAGGACAGAAGAGTTCCCAGAAGTAGAGAGTTTGGGAGAGAAGAAAGTCTGTTTAGCACGTCAGAAGGCAGAGTCTATGAAATAGGAGGGGTAGCCAAGACGGGAAAATGAATTATGAAGAGTGGAAATTTCTGCTTCAAGGAACTGAGGATCACAAATGCTGAGAGCACGGAGAAAGAGGAGATAAGAACACTTTTCTTGACAGAGGAGGCATGATAAGAAAAGTAGTGAATATACATGCCACTGTGCATAGGCTTGTGGTAAACGGAAAATGCAAAACCTGTAACTGAGCGGTGGTCATGAACATCAAGGAAAGGAAGCAAGAAATTAGATTCCCATTCAGCTTTAAACTTAATGGAAGGGGCAAGATTATTAGGGGCATCAAGAAATGGTTGGAAGAGACTAGAGTCATGAGGCCAAAGAGCAAAGATGTAATCTACATAGCGGAGCCAGAGTGAAGGACGTACATCAATAGTAGGAAGAACAGTCTCGAAGTATTCCATGTAAACATTAGCAAGAACAGGAGATAGAGGAGAGCCCATAGCGACCCCGAAGGTTTGAAAATAATATTTACCTTGAAAGGAAAAGGAATTTGAGTCCAAAGAAAGACGGATAAGATCAAAAAAGACATCAGTAGGTATAGGGAGATAAAGTAACTCTTCATTGGCCTTCTCTCTGAGAAAATTAAACACATCATCAAGAGGAACATTAGTAAAGAGGGACTCAGCGTCAAGATTAAGCATCTTACAGGTCGCAAGAGAGCGAACCCGTTTGATGAAGTCTTGAGAGTGACGAAGGTGGGCAGGAGAAAAAGTACCAAGTAAGGAAGTGAGGGTTTTGGGCAGCGAAGAAGCAAGAGAATAAAAGGCAGAACCTCTAGAGGATGTGATAGGACTCAGAGAAATATCAGGTTTATGAGTTTTGGGAAGACCATAGAAACAGGGCAGAGAGGGACAGATGACAAGAAAACGTTGAACAACGTCAAAGTCAGGAGGACAGAGGTCGGAGAGAGTCTTTAGTTTCTTGTTGAAAGTTCTCTTGATGCGATCAAGAGGGTTGGAAACGAGAGGAGTGTAGGTACGTGAGTCAGAGAGCAAGACATCAGCTTTAGGAAGGTAATCTTCGCGATCAACGATAACTACCGAATTACCTTTGTCAGAAGAGAATATGACAATGTTAGCATTAGATTTAAGAGAAGAAAGGGCAAGTTGATAGCGGCGAGGAAGGAGGTGGTTCTTAGAAAACAGACTATGAAGACCAGGAAGGAGGGCACCACGGAAAGTGAACACTTCACCTGCCCCTCGTGATGGTATTAACCTGATTAGCTCTTTTGATTCTTTCCGTCAGTCTCGCTCTCGTAATCTTCCTGACTTGTCCACTTTTCGTGGCTCTCTCCTTCCTGCTCTTGATAATCTGTTTTCTAAGAATCTCCACCTTCCGTGCCGCTATCAACTTGCCCATTCTTCTCTTAAATCTAATGCTAACATTGTCATACTCTCTTCTATTCATATTTTTCTATACAGTTCTAGTGTCCTTTTCAGAATGAATCCGTCGGCATATTTTGATGTCTTTGGAAAACTTGCTTATGCCTTCTATTTATTACCACATCTGTGAATAAAAAAGAGCCCAACACAGACCTTTGTGGAATACCACCTATGACGCGTCCCCACAATGATTTCTCCCCGTTCATCAAACTCTGTCTTCCCTACCTGTCAACCACGCCTCTGTCCAGGAAAAAAATATCCACCTATTCAGTGTGCCTTTATTTTCCACAAGTCTCCTATATGGAACTCAGTCAAAAACGTTACTGAAGTCCATATACGGAGTATTATATTCATTACCAGGTCCTGCTTCCTCAGAAACTTTAGTGTAAACCAAAGTTAGTAAATTCGTAAGACAGGAACGCCCCTTTGTAAAATCGTGCTGAGATTTATTGACTAATTTATGTCTTTCAAGATGGCGTCGAATATTCTCGGCAATTATTGATTTCATCGGTTTTTCCACAATGGAGGTTAGGTTAATTAGTCTATAATTTGAAGCTAAGGACCTATCTCCTGCTTTGTTAAATTAGACACATATGCAACACTTGGGTATCTTCCTCAATAAAGATACCCAAGTGTTGCATATGTGTCTAATTTAACAACTTGTCGGTTCTCTGAACCATTCATCTACATCTCCTGCTTTGTAAATAGGTATTACATTTGCCATTTTTCCAGTTATGTGGTACTATGCCAGTTTGTAATATGTTGAAAAGACTAGCCAAAGATTTGCTAAGTTCCTCCTTATATTCCTTTGTAACACTTGGAAATAGTTTATCAAAACCTGAGGATCTGTATGGGTCTAATCTTTCTATTTGTCTGAGAGTCTTGTCTCAGCAGTGACTTGGATTGTACACAACTTATTTTCGTCCTGATCTTCATATTTTTTATATTACTGGAATTTATTTTGTATCTTCCTTCGTAAAAACTGAAAACAAATTAGTATTGAATATGGAATACAATTCTTTGTGACTGTCGCTGACCCATCTAGGTAATTCCTCAGTCCTATGAAACAGGCCAAGTGGAAGTCAGAGACAGTGACTCTGTTGTAGTTTTTAAGACACTGCCTTGATTTATTGAAACTGAGTGATTTGTGATCGATTTACCTAAGCTCATCATTAACCTCAAGATTATTAATTAGTGTTTCCTTGTTGGCAAGAACTAAGTGAAGCAGGTTGTTTCTTCTAGTTGGTTCTGTCACAAACTGTTTTAAAAAGACAATCCTTGACCATATCAAGCAACTCACTAGACTCAAGATTCCCTGTCAAGTTACTGTAATCAATCTGTCTAAAGTTAAAAAAAATATTAACACTTCATTTTTGTATAAAGAAGTCTTTTGAATTTCTGCGTTCGCTATCAAGGTTTGGGGAGTCTATAAATCACTCCAAAGATAAGTTTTTTACGTCCTTCCAGAAACTGTAGCCAAACAGATTACAGTAAGTGTCTGTTGCTTCTAATTTTATATTTTGTCTAATGTAACAGTTTAAATTATCTCTGACTTACATCGCCACTACACCACCCTTCCTATCGACTCTATCTGTTTGGTATATTTTATTTCCATGTATGTGGCCTTCAGAAGGTATTTCTCTATCTTTCAGATTGAATCAAGTCTCTGTTATGGCAACAATATCTATGCTGCTGCACATGCAATTAATCTTAGCTCATCTTTTATTTATTACATTCCTTCTGTTAGAATAATAAACCTGAAGGGAGTTTAGTCACTCGCTGCCCTCTACTGTCACGTTTTGTTTGTTGATCAGTTCCGTCCCATTTTTTAGTAACTTTATGATGAACATTGCCTTATGAACAAAGACTTGAGGTACCCCAGTGATTTTTGCAGCTTTCATTCCCTCGTAGTGTAACATATTTGTTTTCAGCAAATATCCTTACCCAAATCTGCTATCAGTTTTAAGTCCTAGACAAGTTAGCAACAGCCCCCTCGACAGAGTTGGCTAACACTGCCACCCCTACCCCAAAGAGATATATCCTATCCCTTGCATACATATCATGTTTACCACAGAAATTGTCTAAGTTGTCAGTGAATGGGATTGCAAGTTCTTTATAGTACGAGTCTAGCCAGCAGTTTACACAGATTGCCCTAGAAATTCATTCATTGCTCACACATCTTCTAGGCAAAATTCTGTATGTGATCGGAAATCCTTCTTGACACAATTAAATTTATAACTATATTGATCAAGTAGCTCCTGTCTCATGCCATTCCCAATATCGTTTCCACATAAGAACATAAGAAAGGAGGAACACTGCAGCAGGCCTGTTGGCCCATACTAGGCAGGTCCTTCACAATCCATCCCACTAACAGAATAATTGCCCAACCTTATTTTCAATTCTACCCAAGAAATAAGCTTTGATGATTCTATTAACTCAAGTGCGAGTCCCACTCAAATCCAACCCCTCTCACTCATGTATTTATCCAACCTAAATTTGAAACTACCTAAGGTCCTAGCTTCAATGACCCTACTAGGCAGACTGTTCCACTCATCAACTACCCTATTTCCAAACCAATATTTTCCTATATCCTTTCTAAATCTAAACTTATCCAATTTGAATCCATTATTGCGGGTTCTCTCTTGGAGAGATATCCTCAAGACCTTATTTATATCCCCCTTATTAATACCCATCTTCCACTTATATACCTCGATCATGTCTCCCCTCATTCTTCGTCTTACAAGTGAATGTAATTTAAGGGTCTTCAATCTTTCTTCATACGGAAGATTTCTAATGCTATGAATTAACTTTGTCATCCGTCGCTGAATGTTTTCTAACGAATTTATATCCATTCTGTAAAATGTAGACCAGAACTGAGCTGCATAATCTAGATGAGGCCTTACTAATGATGTATAAAGCTGTAATATAACCGCTGGACTTCTGTTGCTTACACTTCTTGATATAAATCCCAGTAATCTATTTGCTTTATTTCTTACGGTTGGTAAATTAGACACATATGCAACACTTGGGTATCTCTATTGAGGAAACGTTTCGCCACACAGTGGCTTCATCAGTCCATACAAAGGAGAATCGTGAAGAACAGGAGGAGTGTGAGGTTGTCAGGCTCTCAATCTTGAGTCGATGTTGTCAGTCCATCAATCTTGAATAGAATAACAGCATATGAGCAGAGGGAGCTTATATACTGTAGACAGGAGAGGTGCAGCAGTTGTAGGAGGTGTCACATTTGTTCAATGTGGAAGTAGGTCGTGCCCAAGGAATAGGCAAGCGAAGAAATCCCTGTATTAAGATACCAAGATGTTGCAGTGTCAGACAGGATGTGAATGAATGGTTCAGAGAACCGACGAGTTGGTAAATTAGACACATATGCAACACTTGGGTATCTTTATTGAGGAAACGTTTCGCCACACAGTGGCTTCATCAGTCCATACAAAGGAGAATCGTGAAGAACAGGAGGAGTGTGAGGTTGTCAGGCCCTCAATCTTGAGTCGATGTTGTCAGTCCATCAATCTTGAATAGAATAACAGCATATGAGCAGAGGGAGCTTATATACTGTAGACAGGAGAGGTGCAGCAGTTGTAGGAGGTGTCACTTTTGTTCAATGTGGAAGTAGGTCGTGCCCAAAGAATAGGCAAGCGAAGAAATCCCTGTATTAAGATACCAAGATGTTGCAGTGTCAGACAGGATGTGAATGAATGGTTCAGAGAACCGACGAGTTGGTAAATTAGACACATATGCAACACTTGGGTATCTTTATTGAGGAAACGTTTCGCCACACAGTGGCTTCATCAGTCCATACAAAGAAGAATCGTGAAGAACAGGAGTGTGAGGTTGTCAGGCCCTCAATCTTGAGTCGATGTTGTCAGTCCATCAATCTTGAATAGAATAACAACATATGAGCAGAGGGAGCTTATATACTGTAGACAGGAGAGGTGCAGCAGTTGTAGGAGTTGTCACATTTGTTCAATGTGGAAGAAGGTCGTGCCCAAGGAATAGGCAAGCGAAGAAATCCCTGTATTAAGATACCAAGATGTTGCAGTGTCAGACAGGATGTGAATGAATGGTTCAGAGAACTGACGAGTTGGTAAATTAGACACATATGCAACACTTCGGTATCTTTATTGAGGAAACGTTTCGCCACACAGTGGCTTCATCAGTCCATACAAAGGAGAATCGTGAAGAACAGGAGGAGTGTGAGGTTGTCAGGCCCTCAATCTTGAGTCGATGTTGTCAGTCCATCAATCTTGAATAGAATAACAGCATATGAGCAGAGGGAGCTTATATACTGTAGACAGGAGAGGTGCAGTAGTTGTAGGAGGTGTCACTTTTGTTCAATGTGGAAGTAGGTCGTGCCCAAGGAATAGGCAAGCGAAGAAATCCCTGTATTAAGATACCAAGATGTTGCAGTGTCAGACAGGATGTGAATGAATGGTTCAGAGAATCGACGAGTTGGTAAATTAGACACATATGCAACACTTGGGTATCTTTATTGAGGAAACGTTTCGCCACACAGTGGCTTCATCAGTCCATACAAAGGAGAATCGTGAAGAACAGGAGGAGTGTGAGGTTGTCAGGCCCTCAATCTTGAGTCGATGTTGTCAGTCCATCAATCTTGAATAGAATAACAGCATATGAGCAGAGGGAGCTTATATACTGTAGACAGGAGAGGTGCAGCAGTTGTAGGAGGTGTCACATTTGTTCAATGTGGAAGTAGGTCGTGCCCAAGGAATAGGCAAACAAATGTGACACCTCCTACAACTGCTGCACCTCCTACAACTGCTGCTGTTATTCTATTCAAGATTGATGGACTGACAACATCGACTCAAGATTGAGCTCCTGACAACCTCACACTCCTCCTGTTCTTCACGATTCTCCTTTGTATGGACTGATGAAGCCACTGTGTGGCGAAACGTTTCCTCAATAAAGATACCCAAGTGTTGCATATGTGTCTAACTTAATAACTCGTCGGTTCTCTGAACCATTCATTCACATCCTGTCTGACACTGCAACATCTTGGTATCTTAATACAGGGATTTCTTCGCTTGCCTATTCCTTGGGCACGACCTACTTCCACATTGGACAAATGTGACACCTCCTACAACTGCTGCACCTCTCCTGTCTACAGTATATAAGCTCCCTCTGCTCATATGCTGTTATTCTATTCAAGATTGATGGACTGACAACATCGACTCAAGATTGACGGCCTGACAACCTCACACTCCTCCTGTTCTTCACGATTCTCCTTTGTATGGACTGATGAAGCCACTGTGTGGCGAAACGTTTCCTCAATAAAGATACCCAAGTGTTGCATATGTGTCTAATTTACCAACTCGTCGGTTCTCTGAACTTTTTATTTCTTACGCTTAGACATTGCTGACTTGGTTTGAGGTTGCTGCTTACCATAACCCCCAAATTCTTTTCGCATTCTGTACGGCTGAGTTCAACATTATTAAGCTGGTAGGTGCTAGGGTTATGAACATTCCCGAGCTTTAGAACTTTGCATTTATCTACATTGAACTGCATCTGCCATTTTTCTGACCAGGAATTGAGTTTGTCTAAATCCTCCTGAAGTTCCGTGACATCTACGTCTGAATCGATTATCCTACCTATCTTCGTGTCATCAGCGAATTTGCTCATATCACTAGTAATTCCCTCGTCAAGGTCATTTATATATTTTATAAACAACAACGGGCCCAAAAGCCGATCCCTGTGGAACGCCACTTGTTACAGATCCGCACTCAGATTTAACCCCATTAATGCACACCCTCTGCTTCCTATTGGTGAGCCATGACTCGATCCATGAAAACACTTTTTCCCAATGCCGTGAGCAGCCACTTTCTTTAATAGTCTCTGATGTGGTTCTATCAAAAACCTTACTAAAAACCAAATAAACAATATCGAATTCTTTATCATGATCAACTGCTTCCCAAAAACCTTACTGAAAAAGTTAATAAATTAGTTAGGCAGGAACGGCCCCTGGTGAATCCATGTTGGTATCATTAATCAAATTATGCTATCGAGATGACTTCTTATGTTATCATATAATCGACTCTAATAATTTGCCTACAATTGATGTTAACTTTTGGGGGGGTAATTTGATGGTAGCGACTTTCCCCCTTTTAAAAAAGGAATTCTTAGCCATTTCCCGTATCAGACACTACACCCCCCCCCCCCCCCCCCCCCCCCCCCCCCCCCCCCCCCCCCCCCCCCCCCCCCCCCCCCCCCCCCCCCCCCCCCCCCCCCCCCCCCCCCCCCCCCCCCCCCCCCCCCCCCCCCCCCCCCCCCCCCCCCCAAAAAAAAAAAAAAAAAAAAAAAAAAAAAAAAAAAAAAAAAAAAAAAAAAAAAAAAAAAAAAAAAAAAAAAAAAAAAAAAAAAAAAAAAAAAAAAAAAAAAAAAAAAAAAAAAAAAAAAAAAAAAAAAAAAAAAAAAAAAAAAAAAAAAAAAAAAAAAAAAAAAAAAAAAAAAAAAAAAAAAAAAAAAAAAAGAACCGACGGTTGGTAAATTAACACATATGCAACACTTGGGTATCTTTATTGAGGAAACGTTTTGCCACCAATGGCTTCATCCCCCTCCATACAAAAGGGGAATCGTGAAGAACAGGAGGAGTGTGAGGTTGTCAGGCCTCAATCTTGAGCGATGTTGTCAGTCCCCAATCTTGAATAGATAACAGCATATGAGCAGAGGGACTTATATCTGGCCCGGGGGGAAGGGGCAGCAGTTGTAGGAGGTGTCACATTTTTCCCTTGGGAAATAGGGCGTGCCCAAGGGAAAAGGCAAGCGAAGAAATCCCCATTAAGATACCAAGATGTTGCAGTGTCAGACGGATGTGAATGAATGGTTCAGAGAACCGACGAGTTTTAATTGACACATTCCATTTGGGGCTTTTTAAACTTTTCCCCCCTGGCTTCACATCCATACAAAGGAGTGTGGGGAAGAAAAAGGGGGAATTAGGTTGTAGGGCTAATTTAAAACGTGGGTTTCGCCATTTAATTCTTGTGAAAAACGCAACATTTGGGGGGACTTTAGAGGTGTCTTTGTTTTTCCTATTCCTTGGGCACGACCTACTTCCACATTGAACAAATGTGACACCTCCTACAACTGCTGCACCTCTCCTGTCTACAGTATATAAGCTCCCTCTGCTCATATGCTGTTATTCTATTCAAGATTGATGGACTGACAACATCGACTCAAGGGGCCTGACAACCTCACCTTTTCCCCCTGTTCTTCGATTCTCCCCTTTTTATGGACTGATGAAGCCACTGTGTGGCGAAACGTTTCCTCAATAAAGATACCCAAGTGTTGCATATGTGTCTAAATTTACCAACTCGTCGTTCTCTGAACCATTCATTCACATCCTGTCTGACACTGCAACATCTTGGTAATCAAGAGGATTTCTTCGCTTGCCTATTCCTTGGGCACGACCTACTTCCACATTGAACAAATGTGACACCTCCTACAACTCTGCACCTCTCCCTGTCTACAGTATATAAGCTCCCTCTGCTCATATGCTGTTATTCTATTCAAGATTGATGGACTGACAACATCGACTCAGATTGAGGGCCTGACAACCTCACACTCCTCCTGTTCTTCACGATTCTCCTTTGTATGGACTGATGAAGCCACTGTGTGGCGAAACGTTTCTCAATAAAGATACCAAGTGTTGCATATGTCAATTTACCAACTCGTCAGTTCTCTGAACCATTCATTCACATCCTGTCTGACACTGCAACATCTTGGTATCTTAACGGGATTTCTTCGCTTGCCTATTCCTTGGGCACGACCTTCTTCCACATTGAACAAATGACACCTCCTACAACTGCTGCACCTCTCCTGTCTACAGTATATAAGCTCCCTCTGCTCATATGCTGTTATTCTATTCAAGATTGATGGACTGACAACATCGACTCAAGATTGAGGGCCTGACAACCTCCTCCTCCTGTTCTTCACGATTCTCTTTTGTATGGACTGATGAAGCCACTGTGTGGCGAAACGTTTCCTCAATAAAGATACCCAAGTGTTGCATATGTGTCTAATTTACCAACTCGTCGGTTCTCTGAACCATTCTTCACATCCTGTCTGACACTTTTAAAACTTGGTATCTTAATACAGGGATTTCTTCCTTGCCTATTCCTTGGGCCGACCTACTTCCACTTTAACAAATGTGACACCTCCCCACAACTGCTGCACCTCTCTGTCTACAGTATATAACCTCTGCTCATATGCTGTTATTTATTCAAGATTGATGGACGCAACATCGCTCGATTGGGGGCCTGACAACCTCACACCCCCCCCTGTTCTTCACGATTCCCTTTGTATGGACGATAACCACTGTGTGGGGAAAAGTTTCCCAATAAAACCCAATGTTGATATGTGTCTAATTTACCAAAGTTTGGGCTGTTGATAAAAAGAATTTGATATTGTTTTTTAATTTTTAAGGTTTGTAGAGTACCGCACCAGAGACTTTAAAAAAAAGGGCAGTCATGGGTTGGGGGGAAATCTGTATGGATAGTATCTCACCAAAGGGAAGAGGGGTAAAATGGGGGGTTTAAATGAATGGGGATTTAAAAGGGTTTAAGGTCAGTCTTAGGCCCATTGTTTTTAATAAAATTTTAAAAAATTGATGGGGAATTTTAGTGATAGGAAATTGCCGAGCAGAATGGTAGGTAATTGGTTAAAATAATGTAATGAAGGGAAGATTTAGAAAAAAATTAATTCGTGGTAAAAAAGGGCAATGAGTTAATGTAGATAAATGGGTTTTTTATGTCCT
>WNWK01014850.1:0-49850 GCA_009830355.1 Cherax destructor
AATGGAAGGGGCAAGATTATTAAGAGCATCAAGAAATGGTTGGAAGAGACTAGAGTCATGAGGCCAAGAGCAAAGATGTCATCTACATAGCGGAGCCAGAGTGAAGGACGACATCAATAGTGGGAAGGACAGTCTCGAAGTATTCCATGTAAAGATTAGGAGAACAGGAGATGAGGAGGCCCATGGCGACCCCTGAAGGTTTGAGAATAATTTACCTTGAAAAGAAAAGGAATTAAGTCCACACAAAAGGCGGATAAGATCAAGAAAGACATCAGTAGGTATAGGGAGATGAAGTAACCCTTCATTGGCCTTCTCTCTGAGAAAATTAGGACATCATCCAGGGGGACATTAGTGAAGAGGGATCGACATCAAGACTAAGCATCTTACAGGTCGGGAGAGAGCGAACCCGTTCGATGAAGTCTTGAGAGTGACGAAGTGGGCAGGAGAAAAAGTACCAAGAAAGGGAGTGAGGGTTTTGGCTAGCCAAGAAGCAAGAGAATAAAAGACAGAACCTCTAGAAGATATGATGGGACGCAGAGGAATATCAGGTTTGTGAGTTTTGGGAAGGACATAGAAATACAATGACCTCACTGCATTATTAAATTCACTACAGGCCAGTATGTCCATCATTGCTCTCACTGAAACCTGGTTAAAGCCACATACTACAGATATCTATGCCATTCCTGGTTACACAGCCATACACAACTGTAGGCCAGACCAACAAGGAGGTGGCACAGCTATGTTATACTCAGACCAGCTTGAATGTATTAACAATACATGCACAAGAGATGAACATGGAGAATATATAATAGCTAAGTTTAAATCCAAATACCTACAAAAACCTCTCACAGTTATAAACATCTATAGATTACCCCAGTCAAACATTCAACAATTTAGTGAAAAATTAGGAAGTATGATTGCTGATGCACACATGAACAAAGACCACTTAATCCTCACAGGAGACTTCGATATAAACCTCCTACAAGATCAGGACCACAAGTAACTGAATTCACAAACACTATGAGCAACTGCTTGCTGCTCCCGACAATAACAAAACCTACGAGAATCTCTGAGACCTGTGCCTCTCTATTAGACCATATCTGGACTAACACCATATCCCCATTAAAATCAGGCATAATCACAGACAATACCACAGACCACTCCCAACCTTTCTCATAACAAATCTCGGAAAATTACCACTAGAGACTACTAAAGTTACCTTCAGACTACATAATGAGACAGCTATAAATAACTTTATAACAGCTATGACAAACACTGACTGGCAAACAGAAATAGACAACTTCCCAGATACTGACTTATGTATTAAAAATTTTCTTAAAAGACCCAATACCTCTATAACAAGCATTGCCCTAAAAACTAAACAAATCACAACTAAAAGATTAAATAGTCCCTGGCTAACCCCCAGCATACTCAAATCCATTAATATAAAGCACCTATATGAATAACAGTACAGAATGGGGCAAATAACAAGAGAACAAACAAAACGCTACTCATCAAACCTAACGAGTCTGATAAGAAGGTCAAAAAAATTGTACTACGAGAACAGATTACATAACTTAAAAGGTGATATAAAAAAGACCTGGAAAACCCTATCTGAAATTCTAGGAACTAAAAAGATATCCACAAACAGAACAATCAAGCTAACAAAACCAGATGAACCCCTACTCCCACCTATTGAAACAGCAAACAAACTCAATGATTTCTTCTCCGCCATAGGTAAAAAGCTGGCAAGCAAAATCCCAAGTTCTAATACTCCACCTAACGACTATCTCACTGGCACCTATCCGAACACACTATTCCTAGCCCCAACCAACCCAATAAAAGTTTCACTTATAATCAACACACTAAAAACAAAGCAGGTGACCTAAATAACTTACCACCATTTATATACAAAAAGCTTCTCAAATTCTCTCACCAATTATTGCAACACTCTTTAACAAATCCATTGAATCCTCTACCTTCCCATCAATACTCAAAATAGCGAGGGTCACCCCAATACATAAGGGAGGAGATCAAGCAGACCTGAATAACTACAGGCCGATATCTAACTTACCCTTCTCTCCAAAATCTTTGAAAAATTAATTCATAGACAAATATATTCCTACCTCACCTCCAACAACGTACTCAACCACTGTCAATTTGGATTCAGGCCTAATAAAAATACAAATGATGCCATTATACACATGTTAGAAATAATTTACACCGCCCTTGAAAAAAGAAATCCCAGGGAATCTTCATTGATTTACGTAAAGCTTTTGATACAGTTGACCATGATCTATTACACTTAAAATTATCACACTATGGTATAAGAGGACACTCCTCAACTACCTAAAATCATACCTTAGCAACAGAAACCAATATGTACACAAATGGAGCTAGCTCCACGCGCAAACTATTACCGTAGGTGTCCCACAGGAAGTGTTCTTGGCCCACTACTCTTTCGCATTTACATTAACGACCTACCAAATGCATCTCAACTACTCAAACCCATACTTTTTGCAGATGACACTACATACGTTATCTCTCACCCAAGCCCAGACATACTAGCCAACACTGCAAATACTGAATTGCAGAAAATATCTACCTGGATGATGACCAACAAACTTACTCTCAATATTGATAAAACCTATTTTATCCAGTTTGGGAACAGAGCTACAAACGCACCACTTAACATAATGATAAACGGGTCCCCTATCACAAAACTCACAGAGGGAAAATTCTTAGAATCCATCTTGACAGTGGCCTCAAATTTCAGACACATATACAACAAATTCCAAGAAAGTCTCAAAGACCGTGGAATACTATCCAAGATACGGTACTATGTTCCACAACCAGCTCTCCTTACCCTATATCACTCACTCATTTACCCCTACCTCACCTATGGAATCTGCGCATGGGGCTCTACATCAATAACTCATCTCAGACCATTAATAACACAACAAAAGGCAGAAGTTAGAATGATAACACATTCACACTCCAGACAACATACTCCACCAATATTCAAAAACCTAAACTTACTCACCATACAAGACATCCATACTTTTTACTGCGCCTATTACATACATAGAACACTCTATGCAAATATTAACCCACCACTCAAACTTCTCCTTACCAATTTTAACAGGACACATGACCATAACACTAGACACAGATCACTCCTCGATGTTCCCCGTGTCCATCTAACACTATGTAAAAACTCAATGCATATAAAAGGCACGAAAATTTGGAATTCATTACCTGTCATTGCCAAAGAAACCCTGCCTGTACCCCAATTCAAAACGATGCTAAAAATCACCTTCTCACCCAAAGGTAAATGCTCAATATCAAACATTCTCAACAAAGTAGAATAATCACTTAATGTAAAAACCTGACTAATCACTTAAATGTAAAAACCTGTTATGAATAATACATACTAAGCTAACTATTACCTAACATTTCATTATAATGACCACGTAAACTGTAACTGCAATGCAACTAATTGTTTTAAATTGTTATCTCACTCAATTAGTTGCATTGCTGCAATTAATTGATATGTTCAACTTATATTCAAACTTTATAACTTAGATATGCAATTATACTTATTTTATAAATTGTCAACCATAACTTTTTACCATGTAGTCTAGAATAAAGTAGTCTTAAGAATGCCCGCAATGCACAGCATATTAGGGGCTTTTGGCATGTACATCTCATTAAGAAATATATCTTGTCTACCATGTATCATTGTACCATGTCACAATAAAGTATTATTATTATTATTATTATAGGGCAGAGAGGGACAGATGGCACGAAAACGTTGAACAAGGTTAAAGTCAGAAGGACAGAGGTCGGAGAGAGTCTTAAGTTTCTTGTTGAAAGTTCTCTTGATGCGATCAAGAGGGTTGGAAACAAGAGGAGTGTAGGTACGTGAGTCAGAGAGCAAGACATCGGCTTTACGGAGGTAATCCTCACGATCAAGGATAACTACCGAATTACCTTTGTCAGAAGAGAGTATGACAATGTTCCAGTCACTATATTGTGCTTTTTTTTTGTTATTTAGGTAGTCACTATTAAGCTAGGTTAGGTAGTCACCATTAGGCTAGGTTAGTTAGTCACCATTAAGCTAGGTTAGGTAGTCACCATTATGCTAGGTTAGGTAGTCACCATTAGGCTAGGTTAGTCAACATTAGGCTAGGTTAGGTAGTCATCATTATACTAGTTTAGGTAGTCACCATTAGGCTAGGTTAGGTAGTCACCATTAAGCTAGGTTAAGTAGTCACCATTAGGATAGATTAGGTAGTCACAATTAGGCTAGGTTATGTCGTCATCATTAAGTTAGGTTAGATAGTCACCATTAGTCTAGTTTTGGTAGTCACCATTAGGCTAGGTTAGGTAGTCATCATTAGGCTAGGTTAGGTAGTCACCATTAGGCTAGTTTAGGTAATCACCATTAGGCTAGGTTAGGTAGCCACCATTAAGCTAGGTTATGTAGTCACTATTAGGCTAGGTTAGGTAGTCACCATTAGGCTAGTTAGGTAGTCACCATTAGGCTAGGTTAGGTAGTCACCATTAGGCTAGGTTAGGTAGTCACCATTAGGCTAGGTTAAGTAGTCACCATTAGGCTAGATTAGGTAGTCACCATTAGGCTAGGTTAGGTAGTCACCATTAAGTTAGGTTAGATAGTCACCATTAGACTAGTTTAGGTAGTCACCATTAGGCTAGGTTAGGTAGTCATCATTAGGTAGGTAGGTAGTCAACATTAGGCTAGGTTCAGTAGTCACCATTAGTTAGGTTAGGTAGTCAACATTAAGCTTGGTTAGGTAGTCAACCATTAGGGCTAGGCTAGGTAGTCAACATTAGGCTTGGTTAGGTAGTCAACATTAGGCTAGGTTAGGTAGTCAACCATTAGGCAAGGTTAGGTAGTCAAAGATTAGGCCTAGGCTTTAGGTAGTCACCATTAGGCTAGGTTAGGTAGGGTCAACATTAGCTAGGTTAGGTAGTTACCAATAAGCTAGGTTAGGTAGTCACCATTAGGCTAGGTTAGGTAGTCACTATTAAGCTAGATTTGGTAGTCACCATTAGGCTAGGTTAGGTAGTCACCATTAGGCTAGGTAGGTAGTCACCATTAAGCTAGGTTAGGTAGTCAACATTAGGCTAGGTTAGGTAGTCAACATTAGGCTAGATTAGGTAGTCACCATTAAGCTAGGTTAGGTAGTCACCATTAGGCTAGGTTAGGTAGTCAACATTAGGCAAGGTTAGGTAGTCATCATTAGGCTAGTTTAGGTAGTCACCATTAGGCTAGGTTAGGTAGTCAACATTAGGGTAGGTTGGGTAGTCAACATTAGACTAGGTTAGGTAGTCACCATTAGGCTAGGTTAGGTAGTCAACATTAAGCTTGGTTAGGTAGTCACATTAGGCTAGGTTAGGTAGTCACCATTAGGTTAGGTTAGGTAGTCAACATTAGGCTAGGTTAGGTAGTCACCATTAAGCAAGGTTAGGTAGTCACGATTAGGCTAGTTTAGGTAGTCACTATTAGGCTAGTTTAGGTAGTCACTATTAGGCTAGATTTGGTAGTCACCATTAGGCTAGGTTAGGTAGTCAACATTAGGCTAGGTTAGGTAGTCACTATTAAGTTAGGTTAGGTAGTCAACATTAGGCTAGGTTAGGTAGTCACCATTAAGCTAGGTTAGGTAGTCACCATTAAGTTAGGTTAGGTAGTCACCATTAGGCTAGGTTAGGTAGTCACCATTAAGTTAGGTTAGGTAGTCACCATTAAGCTAGGTTAGGTAGTCAACATTAGACTAGGTTAGGTAGTCATCATTAGGCTAGGTTAGGTAGTCACCATTAAGTTAGGTTAAATAGTCAACATTAGACTAGGTTAGGTAGTCACCATTAGGCTAGGTTAGGTAGTCACCATTAAGTTAGGTTAGGTAGTCAACATTAGACTAGGTTAGGTAGTCACCATTAAGCTAGGTTAGGTAGTCAACATTAAGCTAGGTTAGGTAGTCACCATTAAGCTAGGTTAGGTAGTCACCATTAAGCTAGGTTAGGTAGTCACCATTAAGCTAGGTTAGGTAGTCACCATTAAGCTAGGTTAGGTAGTCAACATTAGGCTAGGTTAGGTAGTCACCATTAAGCTAGGTTAGGTAGTCACCATTAAGCTAGGTTAGGTAGTCAACATTAGACTAGGTTAGGTAGTCACCATTAAGTTAGGTTAGGTAGTCAACATTAGGCTAGGTTAGGTAGTCACCATTAAGCTAGGTTAGGTAGTCACCATTAAGCTAGGTTAGGTAGTCAACATTAGGTTATGCTATATTTGTTAGATTATCGTTAATTCATGAAATTTAATGAAATTCATGAAATGTTGTGTATAATTATGTTTGTCCATGTAAGAAATCATGCTAACACAAATGTATCTTTTTTTTAATTGAGTGATTATTTTTGTGATTTGCATAAGCATTTTGGTGAGTACATACGTCTAGTAAACGTACGGCCCATGTGTGGTCTTTTTTTAACCCATCAACTCGTATATTTATGCTGAAATTGCTGGGTAAATAAAAACTAAATTATTAATATGAGGACAACTTGTTTCTCTGTTGATTTCTGCAGGAGTGGTGTGGGTGGTGGTGTTTATGGTGATGGTGTGGGTGGTGGTGTTTATGGTGATGGTGTGGGTGGTGGTGTTTATGATGATGGTGTGGGTGGTGGTGTTTAGGTGATGGTGTGGGTGGTGGTGTTTATGGTGATGGTGTTTATGGTGATGGTGTGGGTGGTGGTGTTTATGGTGATGGTGTGGGTGGTGGTGTTTATGGTGATGGTGTGGGTGGTGGTGTTTATGGTGATGGTGTGGGTGGTGGTGTTTATGGTGATGGTGTGGGTGGTGGTGTTTATGGTGATGGTGTGGGTGGTGGTGTTTATGGTGATGGTGTGGGTGGTGGTGTTTAGGGTGATGGTGTGGGTGGTGGTGTTTATGGTGATGGTGTTTATGGTGATGGTGTGGGTGGTGTTTATGGTGATGGTGATGTGGTGGTGTTTATGGTGATGGTGTGGGTGGTGGTGTTTATGGTGATGGTGTGGGTGGTGGTGTTTATGGTGATGGTGTAGGTGGTGGTGTTTATGATGATGGTGTTTATGGTGATGGTGTTTATGGTGATGGTGTGGGTGGTGGTGTTTATGGTGATGGTGTGGGTGGTGGTGTTTATGGTGATGGGTGGGTGGGTGTTTAGGGTGATGGTGTGGGTGGTGGTGTTTATGGAGATGGTGTGGGTGGTGGTGTTTATGGTGATGGTGTGGGTGGTGGTGTTTATGGTGATGGTGTGAGTGGTGGTGTTTATGGTGATGGTGTGGGTTGTGGTGTTTATGGTGATGGTGTGGGTGGTGGTGTTTATGGTGATGGTGTGGGTGGTGGTGTTTATGGTGATGGTGTGGGTGGTGGTGTTTATGATGATGGTGTTTATGGTGATGGTGTTTATGGTGATGGTGTGGTGGTGGTTTTATGGTGATGGTGTGGGTGGTGGTGTTTATGGTGATGGTGTGGGTGGTGGTGTTTATGGTGATGGTGTGGGTGGTGGTGTTTATGGTGATGGTGTGGTGGTGGTGTTTATGGTGATGTGGGTGGTGGTGTTTATGGTATGGTGGGGTGGTGGTGTTTATGGTGATGGTGTGGTGGTGGTGTTTATGGTGATGGTGGTGGTGGTGGGTGGTGGTGTTTATGGAGATGGTGTGGGTGGTGGTGTTTATGGTGATGGTGTGGGTGGTGGTGTTTATGGTGATGGTGTGGGTGGTAGTGTTTATGGTGATGGTGTGGGGTGGTGTTTATGGTGATGGTGTGGGTGGTGGTGTTTAGGGTGATGGTGGGGTGGTGGTGTTTATGGTGATGGTGTGGGTGGTGGTGTTTATGGTGATGGTGTGGGTGGTGGTGTTTATGGTGATGGTGTGGTGGTGGTGTTTATGGTGATGGTGTGGTGGTGGTTTATGGTGATGGTGTGGTGGTGGTGGTTATGGTGATGGTGTGGGTGGTGGTGTGGGTGGTGGTGTGGGTGGTGGTGTTTATGGAGATGGTGTGGTGGTGGTGTTTATGGTGATGGTGTGGGTGGTGGTGTTTATGGTGATGGTGTGGTGGTGGTGTTTATGGTGATGGTGTGGGTGGTGGTGTTTATGGTGATGGTGTGGGTGGTGGTGTTTAGGGTGATGGTGGGTGGTGGTGTTTATGGTGATGGGTGGGTGGTGGTGTTTATGGTGATGGTGTGGGTGGTGGTGTTTATGGTGATGGTGTGGGTGGTGGTGTTTATGGTGATGGTGTGGTGGTGGTGTTTATGGTGATGGTGTGGGTGGTGGTGTTTAGGGTGATGGTGTGGGTGGTGGTGTTTATGGTGATGGTGTGTGGTGGTGTTTATGGAGATGGTGTGGGTGGTGGTGTTTATGGTGATGGTGTGGGTGGTGGTGTTTATGGTGATGGTGTGGGTGGTGGTGTTTATGGAGATGGTGTGGGTGGTGGTGTTTATGGTGATAGTGTGGGTGGTGGTGTTTATGGTGATGGTGTGGGTGGTGGTGTTTATGGAGATGGTGTGGGTGGTGGTGTTTATGGTGATGGTGTGGGTGGTGGTGTTTATGGAGATGGTGTGGTGGTGGTGTTTATGGGATGGTGGGGGTGGTGGTGTTTATGGTGATGGTGTGGGTGGTGGTTTTTATGGTGATGGTGTGGGTGGTGGTGTTTATGGTGATGGTGTAGGTGGTGGTGTTTATGGTGATGGGAAGGAAGATAATACGTGGTGTGGTGACTTAGGTGTTGGGTGGGAGGTCTCTGTGTGTCCTTCCATGTCCTGGCCCCTCCCCTCGTCCTCCCTCTCCTCACTCCTCCTCCTCTCCTCGTCCTCCCCTCCTCCTCCCTCCTCCTCCCTCCTCCCTCCCCCCTCCTCCCTCGCCCTCCTCCCCCCTCCTCCCTCCCTCCCTCCCCCCTCCCTCCTCCTCCTGCTCACATCCATTCCATCAAATTGTCTTCCACTTCATCAAATCATTATCTTGTCTTTTCCTCAAGAAAAGTTAAACGACTTATCATGAAAACCAACTATTTTGCTTATAAACGAAACGTGTGATGCGGCATGGCAGGCAGCAGGCAGGTCAGGCAGGCAGGGGCATGCAGCAGGCAGGCAGACAGACTTGTGGCAAGCAGTTCTATCAAGGAAAGTGTAAGCAGATTGTTAGCATGACAAAGAGCAACATTGCAGTTAAACAGCAAAGGCGTGAGTGCAGGCGGGCAGGCAGGCAGGCAGTAGGCAGAGGCAGCAGCAGGCTGGAGGCAGCAGGTGCAGGGGGTAGGCAGGCAGTAGGAGCAGTGCAGCAGGCAGCAGGCAGGCAGGAGGAGCAGCAGGAGGCAAGCGGGCGAGAGCAGCAGGCGCAGGCAGGCAGGCAGGCGAGTTATGCAGGCAGGCAGGCAAGGCAGGTAGCAGGCAGGCAGGCAGGCAGGCAGGCAGGCAGGCAGGCAGGCAGGCAGGCAGGCAGGCAGGCAGCAGGCAGGCAGGCAGTGCTAGGCAGGTCAGGCAGGCAGGGCAGGCAGGCAGCAGGCAGGCAGGTAGGCAGGCAGGCAGGCAGGCAGGCAGGCAGGCAGGCAGGTAGGCAGGCAGGGCAGGCAGGCAGGCAGGCAGGCAGGCAAGGCAGGCAGGCAGCAGGCAGGCAGGCATAGGCAGGCAGGAGCAGGCAGGCAGGCAGGAAAGGCAGGCAGGCAGGCAGGCAGGCAGGTAAGCGGAGTGGGCAGGCAGGCAGGCAGGCAGGCAGGCAGGCAGGCAGGCAGGCAGGCAGGCAGGCAGGCAGGCCAGGGCAGGCAGGCAGGCAGGCAGGCAGGCAGGCAGGCAGGCAGAACCGTAGTTAGGCAGGCAGGCAGGCAGGCAGGCAGGCAGGCAGGCAGGCAGGCAGGCAGGAGGCAGGCAGGCAGGCAGGCAGGCAGGCAGGCAGGCAGGCAGGCAGGCAGAAGCGGGGGAGGCAGGCAGGCAGGACAGGCAGTGACAGGCAGGCAGGAGGCGGGCAGGCGGGGGCGTTTTGGCGGGCGGGCAGGCAGGCAGGCAGGCAGGCAGGCAGGCAGGCAGGCAGGCAGGCGGGCGGGCGGGCAGGCAGGCAGGCAGGCAGGCAGGCAGGCAGGCAGGCAGGCAGGCAGGCAGGCAGGCAGGCAGGCAGGCAGGCAGGCAGGCAGGCAGGCAGGCAGGCAGATAACCTGGTAGTTAGGCAGGCAGTTAGGTAAGCTGGACCAGTTTTGTCTCGTGTGGTGGGTGTTACGGGTGGGCTGATGGAGTGGGTTGATGGAATAGCCTGGTGATCATATGAGTACGTAGGCGGAGGGAGGTGGTAGTGGTGGGCTGCTTTGAAGGATCGGCGGCCGGTTCTCATGGTGTGAATGTGAGGGTCCTACAAGGTGACTTTCCTTGTGATGACCAATGAGCACTGGAGTACCCTAAGGCTGCAGTTTTTTTTAAGGCCAAGCTTCCTCAGAGCTTCCTTACCCACCTCTTTACCTGATTCTTTATTCTGTGTCTCTTGAAACAAGTGTATAGACCCGAAACATAAATTAAAGGGGTAACTTAAGTAACTTGCTGTGACTATTAAATTATTATTACGATGACGCCATTGTGGAGTCCTGTGTGGGTTCATCCATAGTTCAGGGAGCAGTGCATATGACTCCTGGAGGTCTAACTTCTTGATATTGATCAAGGACTTGTGAAGAAAATTGTAACTACTCTCCCTTTCCTCGGATCAAACCTGATCACTTTCAGTTCCAAGGGCACAGTAAAACCCTTACGGATTTAGTGTTTCTGTGAACGCAATAATAATCATGTACATACTCCAAAGGTATACACCAGGTGTCTACCTGGAGTCTACCTGGAGAGAATTCCAGGGGTCAACGCCCCAGCGGCCCGGTCTGTGACCAGGCCTCCTGTTGGACCAGAGCCTGATCAACCAGGCTGTTACTGCTGGCCGCACGCAGTCCAACGTACGAACCACAGCCCGGCTGATCAGGTACCGACTTGAGGTGCCTGTCCAGTGCCTGCTTGAAGACAGCCTGGGTTTGTTGGTAATCCCTGATGTATGCTGGGAGGCAGTTGAACAATCTTGGGCCCTGACACTTATTGTGTTGTCCCTCAACGTGCTAGTGGCACCCCTGCTCTTCATTGGGGGATGTTACATCGCCTGCCGAGTCTTTTGCTTTCGTGGGTGAGTGATTTTTGTGTGCAAGTTTGGTACTAAGCCCTCGAGAATTTCCCATGTGTATATAATAATGTATCTCTCCCGCCTGCGTTCTAGAGAGTACAGGTTTAGGAACTTCGCCGCTCCCAGTAGTTGAGGTGGTTTATCGCACTTATGCGTGGTGAAGATTCTCTGCACATTTTCAAGGTCAGCAATTTCACCCGCCTTGAAAGGTGCAGTTAGTGTGCAGCAATATTCCAGCCTAGATAGAACAAGCGATCTGTAAGTGTCAACATGGGCTTGCACCCCTGGTTTTGAAGGTTCTCATTATCCATCCTGTCATTTTTCGAGCAGATGCAATTGTAACATTGTTATGGTCCTTGAAAGTGAGATCCTCTGACATGATCACTCCCAGGTCTTTGACATTAGTTTTTCGCTCTATTGTGTGGTTGGAATTAGTTTTGTACTCCGATGAGATTTTAATTTCTTCACGTTTTCCGTATCTGAGTAATTTAAATTTCTCATTATTGAACTTCATATTGTTTTCTGCAGCCCATTTAAAGATTTGGTTTATGTCTGCTTGGAGTCTTGCAGTGTCTTCAACGGTGGACACTGTCATACAGATTCGGGTGTCATCTGCAAAGGAAGACAAAAGCACTGTGGCTTATATCCATGTCAATGTCTGATATGAGGATGAGGAATAGGATGGGAGAAAGTACTGTGCCTTGTGGAACAGAGCTTTTCACAGTAGCTGCCTCAGACTTTACTCTGTTGACTACTACTCTTTGTGTTCTCATGTTAGGAAATTATAGATCCATCTACCAACTTTTCCTGTTATTCCTTTATCACGCATTTTGTGTGCTATTACACCATGGTCACACTTGTCAAAGGCTTTTGCAAAATCTGTGTATATAACATCTGCATTCTGTTTGTCTTCTAGAGCATCCAGGACCTTGTCGTAGTGGTCCAGTAGTTGGGACAGACAGGAGCGGCCTGCTCTAAACCCATGCTGTCCTGGGTTGTGCAATTGATGGGTATCAAGATGGGTGGCGATCTTGCTTCTTAGAACCCTTTCAAAGATTTTTATGATATGGGACGTTAGCGCAATTGGTCTGTAGTTCTTTGCTATTGCTTTACTGCCCCCTTTGTGGAGCGGGGCTATGTCTGTTGTTTTTAGTAGCTGCGGGACGATCCCAGTGTCCATGCTCCTCTCCATAGGATGTTAAAAGCATGTGATAGGGGCTTTTGCAGTTCTTGATGAACACGGAGTTCCATGAGTCTGGGCCGGGAGCGGAGTGCATGGGCATGTCATTTATTGCCTTTTCGAAGTCATTTGGCGTCGTGGTGATGTCAGAAAGGCAAGCGTCTGTCAAGGTCTGTGGCACTCTCATAAAAAATCATTTAGGTTTTCGATTTTCAGTCTGGTTAGTGGCTCGCTAAAGACTGAGTCATACTGGGATTTAAGTAACTCACTCATTTCCTTGCTGTCATCTGTGTAGGACCCATCTGTTTAAGTAGGAGCCCAATACTGGTTGTTGTTCTCGACTTTGATTTTGCATAGGAAAAAAATACTTGGGGTTTCTTTCAATTTCATTTATGGCTTTTAGTTCTTCCCGTGTCTCTTGATTCCTGTAAGATTCCTTTGGTTTTAATTCGATGTTTGCTTTTTTCTCTGACTAGTGTCTCCTACGTATTTCAGAGATATTGGCCTCCTGTAGCCGTTCCGTTATTTTTGCCTTCGCCTGTATAGGAGCGCCTCTCTTTTAGTTTGCATCTTCTCCTTTTCCTTAAGGGAATTTGCTTGAGGAAACCTCAAGTACCACAGAGTTAATTTGTTCTAGAAATAGGTTGGGATCCGTGATCCGTGTGTGCATCACCACTGCAGCATCACGCCTGGTCACAGACCGGGTCGTGGGGGAATTGACCCCCTAAACCCTCTACAGGTATAATCCAGGTATACAGTCCCAGACACCGCTAAGAGTGACTCTGCCCTCACATTTGCTTCCTATATGTACAATTTTCAACTCAGGTGGTACAGGCAGTGAGTCTCTGCCCTCACATTTGCTTCCTATATGTACAATTTTCAACTCAGGTGGTACAGGCAGTGAGTCCAGAAGTGCATGAAAACACATTAAACAGAGTAAGATTTTATTGATGGGCCTGTCATGAGCTCGTCACGCGCCCTTTTAAACAAGTGAACCACTCAAACATTTGCATTAGTTTTAGAATTGTATGGGCTAGAGAAGACATTAAAACTAATGTTATTATGCTTCTAAGTAATTTACAGCGACTCCAAATGAGCGAATTCAGACCATTTCATAAAGGTTCGTCAAGAAACATGACAAGTGTTTCCTGACGCGGGTCTTATTGGAGCTTTTGGTCATCTGAAAGAGGCCTTCCGCTGGCTTACCGGTCCACCCCTTTAAAAATTTTGGTCCTAGTTATAACCATGTTTATTGTTCATAAAGGTAATAAACATATAATGGACTCTAGGCTACACCCTTGCCTAGGATTCCTTCATCATCCACACACAGAAAGACACATGTCATATAAACACATGAAAATATATGTCGAGCAATGCACACTGCAGCAGGTGTTACTTACTTGCAAGTTCCCATTAGTGCACTACGAGAGACCCTGAACACCATCATCCACAACTTTCACTGCATGATGAAGAGAAGGATGCATCATCCACAACTTTCACTGCATGATGAAGAGAAGGATGCATCATCCACAACTTTCACTGCATGATGAAGAGAAGGATGCATCATCCACAACTTTCACTGCATGACGAAGAGAAGGATGCATCATCCACAACTTTCACTGCATGATAAAGAGAAGGATGCATCATCCACAACTTTCACTGCATGATAAAGAGAAGGATGCATCAACCACAACTTTCACTGCATGACGAAGAGAAGGATGCATCATCCACAACTTTCACTGCATGACGAAGAGAAGGATGCATCATCCACAACTTTCACTGCATGATAAAGAGAAGGATGCATCATCCACAACTTTCACTGCATGATAAAGAGAAGGATGCATCATCCACAACTTTCACTGCATGATGAATAGAAGGATGCATCAACCACAACTTTCACTGCATGACGAAGAGAAGGATGCATCAACCACAACTTTCACTGCATGAGAAAGAGAAGGATGCATCAACCACAACTTTCACTGCATGATAAAAAGAAGGATGCATCATCCACAACTTTCACTGCATGATGAATAGAAGGATGCATCAACCACAACTTTCACTGCATGATGAAGAGAAGGATGCATCAACCACAACTTTCACTGCATGAGAAAGAGAAGGATGCATCAACCACAACTTTCACTGCATGATAAAAAGAAGGATTCATCATCCACAACTTTCACTGCATGATAAAGAGAAGGATGCATCATCCACAACTTTCACTGCATGATGAAGAGAAGGATGCATCAACCACAACTTTTACTGCATGATGAAGAGAAGGATGCATCAACCACAACTTTCACTGCATGATAAAGAGAAGGATTCATCATCCACAACTTTCACTGCATGATAAAGAGAAGGATGCATCATCCACAACTTTTACTGCATGATAAAGAGAAGGATTCATCATCCACAACTTTCACTGCATGAGGGAACGCAGTATGTTCCTCAAATACACTATGCCAGCATATGGATCATATTAGACTAAGACCTGGTCACATTAATGGTAAACTTTATGGTTTAACACCAGACAACCTCAAGTCTTACGTCATACACAAACCTATCTCTTCTCAAACGATTTGAAAGAACCAGTTCTGTAATTTCAAACATCGTAAAAGTTCTAATTTTAAGAGTGACCTTCTTCTCGAGTTAGGTGAATAAAATGAACAATTAAGACACTGCCACTAGCACGATAAGGGACATCAAAATAAGTGTCAGGGGCCCAAGACTTTTCAACTGCCTCCCAGCATACATAAGGGGGATTACCAATAGACCCCTGGCTGTCTTCAAACAGGCACTGGACAGGCACCTAAAGTCAGTACCTGACCAGCCGGGCTGTGGTTCCTACGTCGGTTTGCGTGCGGCCAACAGTAACAGCCTGGTTGATCAGGCCCTGATCCACCATTAGGCCTGGTCACCCCGGAACCCTCTCCAGGTATTAACATTTTTAATGTGTTTCAGCTCTAGCATAGTTCTATCTGAAATACTGTGCATAATGATATTTTTTCTAAGTGCACCACTGCAATTTTTAGTTATAGTATTTCTATCAAATGTAATGTGTCCTGAGGAAAAAACAATATTTATCTATTTATTTCTATTTTAGGAAAGCAAACTTTCTAACGCATATAAAATAAAACAGCTCAACGTATTGGCTCATTTAACCCACATGCAAAAATGGGAGACAAAATTTTGTAGATTAGTTAGTTTAATATTTTTATTGTGCATCTGATAAGTAGGATATAAACACCGAGAAGTGTATATATATCTCAGAGTATATATGCGGAGAGTATACTTTAATCCCCATTTAAGGGATTAAAGTATGATTTACATGAAGTACGGTTACATGCAGCCTTAATGAATCTCGTGTAGTCGATAGGCTTTAAACCCCATTAACCAACCAACCCTTGTACCTGTCCTGTGGACGGTAGTCAGAACATTACAGAGGCACATGATGGGTTAGGTGGATGTATCAGATACTTATAATAAAAAAACCGATGAAACCTACCCAAGGTTTTTTGAGGTGCGCCATCACAAGGCTGACCCAGCAACTCAACCCACCACATGTCTCTCATCACCTGTGGTGTACCTGTCGTTCCAGGTATGTATATGCAATAGCAGGTGTATCTACCTGGCATCAGGTGTATGTATAGTGTATATGAGCAATTTACTTTTAATACCTATGTATCAGCTTGCCAGGAGGCATACCACACCACTATTTTTTTACACGAATTTGCAGAAAAGAGTTATCATACCTCGGCTTACTAATAGGCTAAGAGCTGTTATCATACTTTAGCTTATTAACAGGCTACGAGCTGTTATCATACATCTTAACAGACTAAGAGCTGTTATCCTACCTCTCAGCATATTAACAGGCTAAGAACTGTTATCCTATCTCAGCATATTTAAAGGCTAAAAGCTGTTATCCTACCTTAGCATATTAACAGGCTAAGAGCAGTTATCCAACCTCAGCATATTAGCTAAGAGCTGTTATCCTATCTTAGCATATTAACAGGCTAAGAGCAGTTATCCAACCTCAGCATATTAGCTAAGAGCTGTTATCCTATCTTAGCATATTAACAGGCTAAAAGCTGTTATACTACCTCAGCATATTAACAGGCTAAGAACTGTTATACCTCAGCATATTAACAGGCTAAGAACTGTTATCATACCTCAGCTCATTTACAGGTTAAAAGCTGTTATCCTACCCCAGCTAATAAGCAGATCTGTTATCTATAATCAGATCCTTTGCAGGCTGAGCTGTTATCCTGCCTCAGTTCATTTACTAGCTAAGAGTTGTTAGTAAGCTTATTTATTCATAGGTACACATAAGTGCAGTTATCATACATAGTGACTTATTTCCATTGGGGTTCTTGTAATATCTTATTTTTTAAGCTTTAAAAATTAAAACAGCTAATGGAAATAAGTCACTTTGACGTTTGTGGATTATCCTAGGTAATTTGTGTAACTATACCTAAGTAAACTTAGTAAGTTTATTTAGGTATAGGTACACATGAATACAGTTATATAAATTATATTTTGTAATACATATATGAAGATTACTTTGGATAACCCCCCAAAAAGTCAAAGTGACTTATTTTGAATAAAAATATTTGTATTTCTTCCTGAAGCCATTTGAATATTCCAGTTTCCCTAGTAACACCATCTTTTTGGGGAGGGCAGTAGGTATTGTTTGATATCTTTATTATGCACCCCATACCCATGGTGTGGGCGGTAGTCAAAAGATTACAGAGGTACATAATGGGTCCAGGGACTGGACCTCAAAGTTTGATAGCTGAGCAAGTTACAAAGGTAATGAACTCAGATGGTCACAATCATGACAAGTTACAAAGGTATTTGCAGATTACAGAGGTATATATAGGGTCCAGAGACTGGGCCCCAAAGTTTTGATAGCTGAACAAGGTACAATGGTAATGAATTTACTAGTTAGTGTGGCAGTAGGTATAATCTATTAATTTGTATTTGATATTGGTGTGATTGCTATATATACAAGCTGTTGGCACCTTGAGGTGTATATAGCTTCTTTGTGGGGGGGAGTTAGTATATTGTATAGTATTATTTTTCATGTTCTGTGTGACATATGTAGTATGTATATTACGTGATAAATAAAATATAAAACAAAAAATTATTAATTTGTATTTTATATTGGTGTGCGTGTCATAGCAGCAGCAGTGTTGATGTTGTTGTGATCAGCTGTGTGGCTGCCGTCTACTTTTCCTGGCCATGTTCACTAAGGACTTTTTCCTGCCCACTGAGGAGGAGCTGACGGTGCAGGAGGTGAACATCAGTCAGCCTGCACTCAGGGCTGCTGCCTTCCACCTTGGCAAAACCTGTGAGACCGTGAATAATGTGAGTTGTGTCATCAGTGGTGGTTCAGTGTGCCCATAATGCCGGTGGAAGATATTTGTGTACAGTCCTGAAGTGTGCATGTACAGTCCTGAAGTGTGCATGTACAGTCCTGAAGTGTGCATGTACAGTCCTGAAGTGTGAATGTACAGTCCTGAAGTGTGCATGTACAGTCCTGAAGTGTGCATGTACAGTCCTGAAGTGTGCATGTACTGTCCTGAAGTGTGCATGTACAGTCCTGAAGTGTGCATGTACAGTCCTGAAGTGTGCATGTACTGTCCTGAAGTGTGCATGTACTGTCCTGAAGTGTGCATGTACTGTCCTGAAGTGTGCATGTACAGTCCTGAAGTGTGCATGTACAGTCCTGAAGTGTGCATGTACAGTCCTGAAGTGTGCATGTACAGTCCTGAAGTGTGCATGTACTGTCCTGAAGTGTGCATGTACAGTCCTGAAGTGTGCATGTACTGTCCTGAAGTGTGCATGTACAGTCCTGAAGTGTGCATGTACAGTCCTCAACTGTGCATGCACAGTCCTCCACATCCCACAACATAGGTTTGTGACTGCTCTCTTACCCTCTCATGATTATTTGTACAATTACTATATGGTGTTCACAGTTAATGCCTCTACTATTGTGTTAAGGTCTTTTCACCTTTGAGAGGTGCCTTGATGCTGGTAAAGGGCTCTTGATCCAAAGAATTGGAGATATCCCTCCTTTCCTTTGATTGCCTGACAATCCCCAAGGTGCTGTTTGATCGTTGCAGATTTATTGCTCCTTCAATGAAATAAATGAAGATTATAAAAAAAAAAAAGATTAAAAAAATGTTGCATTATCATTGTTTTGTAAGTTTCTTTTTATTTCCATCCCTCAGAGGAAGTTCCTTGATGCAGGTGAGGGGGTTCTTGATCCAAGGAATTGGACTTGTGTTTCCCCTCCTTGGATCGAATCTGATTGGAGCTCATTTCCCAGGTGCTGATTGATTCCATCAGGTTCTTTCCCATAAATGAAATAATAATAATTTGCTTTTTTCCAGGAATTTATGCTTTGTCGAAGGGAAGAGAAGGATCCTCGCAAGTGTATTAATGAGGGGAAGGAAGTAACTGCTTGTGCATTGTCATTTTTTAGAAAAATTAAGAAGAACTGCTTGGAGGAATTTACTCAGTATACCAACTGCCTGGACAAATCATCAGTGAATTTAGAATATCGCCAGTAAGTAATTATACCTTTTATTGTTTTTCATTGCCTATTAGTAGCTGCAGAAGTTGAGCAATGCCTGTGGTGTGATGTTTTTATTAATATGTTCATTATGCAATCTTTTGTAGTTTCTAATGGTTGTAGCACTTACTTAATTCTCTTAAAATTTATTACATTCTTTCACCACTATTTGTAAAGAAAAATTTCCCAGTATCCGTTTAGCTCCATTTTTTATTATAATTTACATGTGTCCTTATGTGATCCCACTTGAATGTATAGTATACTAAAAAATTCTTTGTTTATTCTTTCATAAACTGATATGTTATCATGTGTTATCTTTTCCTTCAGTCAGCCAGCATGGTCATCTTAAAAGTATTCAGCCTTTTACCTTTAACTCATTAAATTAGGTGCTTATGCTCACATGATATGACTTCAACCTATAACTGAGTGACTGCAGTTTCATCCCTAGAGAAGTGGGAACTTTGGGCATGTTTTCCTACACCTGTTGCCCTTGTTCACCTAGTATTAAGTCGGTACCTGGGTGTTAGGTGACTGTTATAGGGTTGCATCCTGGGGGTGAAGAGATTAAAAGACCACAATGTTAATAAGCCAGATGGTCTGAGAGTAGTGACTTGGGGACACGACGCAGTAGCTTCATATTTCATATACAGTGGACCCTCGAGTAACGAAAAAACTTCATTCCAGACGCCTGCTCAAGTGCCATTACCAAACGAATTTACTCCCTTAAGGAATAATGTCACGTAAGTTTAGTCTATTTCAGACGCTCCAAAGAATGCCATTACCAACAAATTTACTTCCTTAAGAATAATGTCACGTAGGTTAGTCTATTTCAGACCCCAAAATACACTTGCAACAGCATTACAAATATACTTACATAATGTACGATTTCGGGTGTTCGTTACTCGGGACCACTGTACAGGCTGAGAAATTCGTTCCAGAATGCTGCTCAGTGCATTACCGAACAAATTTCTTCCGTAAGAAATAATGTCACGTAGGTTAGTCTATTCAGACCCCCAAAAATACACTTGCAACAGCACTTACGAAAATATACTTACATAAATGTACGAGTTTGGAGATGCAAAACCAGGACCACTGTACAGTGGTACCCGGTTACCATAATCGTTCAGAAGGCTGTGAGTGCTGTTACAGCAATTTTTTAGAATGTGAATTAGATTAGTCCGTTTCAGACCCCCAAAAATACACTTAAAAAGCACTTACAATAATACACTTACATAATTGTTCGAGTTGGGAGCTGTACAAAACTCGGGGTACCACTGTACGTATTTGAAAGCCATTTTGTAGTTAGTTATTGTAGCATATGCATTTCTCACAATTTCACTTATAAGTTCTGGTGACAATTATGCCTAGTTTTCTGCAAAATTTGTCTCAATCTGTATTATTTATCTGGTTTGATTTTGCTTTCTTCTGTTTCCAATACATGACATTCATCAATATTAAATTCCATCATCCATCTGTTACTCCATTTGTTCTATGAGATTGAGAATAATTTTGATTACGTATTTCTTTTTGTACAAGATTTTTCCATCATCTAGAAACAATATACTACACAATTCCTTTTGATAAATCATTTATATAAATTAAAAACATTGTTACAGTGGTCCCTCGACTTTTGGTCATAATCCGTTCCAGGAGCTAGACCTTAACTCGAAAATTTTGAAAGTCGAAACCTTATTTCCCATAAGAAATACATAATGTAAATACAATTAATCCGTTTCCACCCAAAAATATTCACAAAAAAATCATTTTTTTTAAAGAATAAATACTATAGTTTTACATACAGAAAACAATGAGAAATAAATATAAAGCACTAATTATAATGGACAAATGAACAGTTAACCCTTTGACTGTTTTGGTCGTATATATACGTCTTACGAGCCATTGTTTCGGACGTACAGTGGACCCCCAGATTACGGTGGCGTTGGATTACGCTAAATTCGGTTAGCGGTACATTTTTCCATAAAAATATTGGCTCAGTATACGATGATCCGCTCGGAATACGCTATTCATCTTGGACGCGTACATGTGCCCTGGAATGGCACAACGTGCCATCCAGAGTCAGTGTGCCATTGTTTACCAGCGAGTGAGCTCCACCCCCGCCACCCACACATTCATACCATACATTTTGTCATTCCATTGTTTTTAGTGCTTGCAACTGCTAAATAAGCCACCATGGGGCCAAAGAAAGCTCATAGTGCCAGCCCTGTAGTAAAGAGGCTGAGAAATACGGTAGAACTGAAGGAGATAATAGCAAAATATGAAAGTGGAGTGCGTATCGCTGAGCTGGCCAGACTGTATGGAAAAGCCTATTCAACCATCACTACCATTGTGCCCAAGGGAAATAAAATCAAGGAAGCTGTTGTTGCGAAAGGTGCAAATATGATCACAAAACAGAGATCGCAAGTGCTAGAAGATGTGGAAAATTTGTTGGTGTGGATCAACAAGAAACAATTAGCAGGAGATAGTGTTACGCAGGCAATAATATCTGAAAAAGCAAGGCAGTTGCATGATGATCTCATCAAGAAAATGCCTGCAACGAGTGCAGAAGTGAACGAATTTAAAGCCAGCAAAGGCTGGTTTGACAGATTTAAGAAGCATAGTGTCATACAAAGTGTGATAAGGCATGGTGAGGCAGCCAGTTGTGACAAAAGTGCGGCTGAGAAATATGTTCAGGAATTCAAGGGGTACATAGAGGCTGAACAATTCCAACCCCAATAAGTGTTCAATTGTGACAAAACAGGCCTGTTTTGGAAGAAAATGCCAAACAGGACCTTCATTACACAGGAGGAAAAGGCACTGCCAGGACACAAGCCTATGAAAGACAGGCTAACTCTTATGTTGTGTGCTAATGCTAGCAGGGATTTTAAAGTGAAGCCTTTATTGGTGTATCACTCTGAAAATCCACAAGCGTTTAAGAGATGCAGTGTTGCCAAGGCTAATTTGTGTGTGATGTGGAAGTCTAACAGTAAGGCATGGGTCACGAGGGAAATTTTCTTGGATTGGTTCCATGAAGTGTTTGGCCCCAATGTGAAGAAATATCTTGAGGAAAATAATTTGCTACTTAAGTGCCTCCTGATAATGGACAATGCTCCTTGTCATCCTCCAGACTTGGCAGAGCAAATTGTGCAGGACTTTCAGTTCATCAAAGTGAAGTTCTTGCCCCCTAATACCACTCCTCTCCTCCAGCCCATGGACCAGCAGGTCATTTCAAACTTTAAAAAACTCTACACCAAAGCATTGTTTGAAAAGTGCTTTCAAGTGACCACAGACATTAACCCTTTGACTGTTTCGGTCGTATATATACGTCTTACGAGCCAATGTTTCGGACGTACTTATACGCCTAAATTCTAGCGGCCTTAAATCAAGCAGGAGAAAGATGGTAGGCCCACATGCGAGAGAATGGGTTTGTGCGGTCAGTGTGCGCAGTATAAAAAAAATCGGGAAGCCAGTGGTGCATTGTGGGAACGCCATTTCAGTAGTCCTTGTTCAGCATGCCTAGCGGTAAGAATTATCTGACTCCTTGACACATCTGGGACTGTTCTCTTCCTCAATGATAGCTCTAACACAGATGGAAGTGTCTCTGAAGATAAATTTCATGGTTTTGAGGAGTTTGTGACCGAAAGCAATGCCCAGGATAACAGAAGGAAGGAAGGAAGAAAGAAAGTAAGGAAGAGATGTGAGGAAGGAATGAAGGAAAGAAGAGATGAGAAGAAGGAAGGAAAGAAGAGATGAGAGGAAGGAAGGAAAGAAGAAGTAAGAAAGGAGGAAAGGAAGAAGGAAGGAAGTAAGAAAGAAAGAAAGAAAGAGAGAAAGGAAGGAAGGAAGGAAGGAAGAGATGAGAGGAAGGAAGGAACAAAAGAAGTAAGAAAGGAAGGAAGAAATAAAGGAATGAAGGAAGAAAGGAAGGAAGGAAGAGATGAGAGGAAGGAAGGAAGGAAATATGTAAGAAAGGAAGGCAGAAAGAAAGGAAGGAAGAAAGGAAACTAGGAAGGTAGGTATGAAGGAAAGGAAGGAGGTTGTGGGGAAGTAGACATGGGTCCCCTTTTGTGTTGACAGCTGTAAGGGTGGTGAGTAATGGTATAATATGTCATTTTGACAGCTGCCTTACCCTGACTCAGCAAATTTAGATGTCCACACACACACACACACACACACACACATAGCTTGGAGCTTTGAAATGCTAATTGCAGTTGATGGAAAGTGTTCAGTCATTATATATAGGACTGTGTATATATATTATAGAATAATAGTAAACAATTTTTTTTATTGTTGGTTGGTGTAAACAAGTTTTGTAAACAATATAATGATACTAATGTTATTGCAATTATTGTGTTGCATACAACGAGTGTATATATATACATTGCACCTTACTTTGGTCTCACAGGCCACATAAGTTATGTAAAAAAATAAAATAGTGAAAAAAACAAGAAACCTACGAAAGGAAGTAAACCAAAGTTTACCGGGTGAGTGGCATTTGCCGCTGTTGCCAGACGCGGCTCATTTTTTGCCAACTTTACCGCTCTATATCTCGGTAAATACTGATCGCAAAATTTTTTGGGGGGGATTTAAACAATCAGAAAAATAATCTTAACATTTTGATAAGAAAAAATAATTTTTTTTTTTTTTCGAATATTTCCTGACATAGAATGACAGAGAGGGGCCTCCGACAGTCAAAGGGTTAATATGACTCTAAAAGAGTTTTGGAAAGATCGTTTCAATATCCTGCATTGTGTAAAGGCTTGGGAGGGAGTGACTACCAGGACTTTGAACTCTGCCTGGAGAAAATTGTGGCCAGGTTGTGTCCAAGAGAGGGATTTTGAAGGTTTTGGGGATGAGCCTCAGAACCCTGAGCCTGAGCCTGTTGTGGAAGACATTGTGGCACTGAGCAAGTCCATGGGGTTGGATGTTAGTACCGAGGATGTCGAAGAGTTGGTGGAGGAGGACAATGAAGAGATAACCACTGAAGATCCGCAAGAGCTTCAACAGCAACAGCAAGAACAGACCACAGTTCAGGAAAATGGTTCAGAGGAGGAGGAGGAGGAACAGAGATGGAGGAAGTTGCCTTCTTCAGTGATTAAGGAGATTTGTGGAATGTGGAGCAGGGTGCAAGGCTTTATGGATGAATATCACCCTAACAAAGCTGTTGCAGGCCGTGCTGGCAACCTGTACAATGACACTGTGGTGTCCCATTTCAGGGATGTTTTAAAGAATCACCAGACACAGAGCTCCCTGGACAGATTTTTTTGTGAGAGAGGCATCCAGTGACTCTCAACCTGGTCCTAGTGGCATTAAAAGAAAAAGGCCAGTAACCCCAGAAAAGAACTTGGTACCTGCAGTGTTAATGGAAGGGGATTCCCCTTCCAAACACTAGCCACTTCTCCATCCTCCCATCTTCCACACATCAACAACTCTTCAATAAAGGTAAGTGACATGTTATTGTAGTACAGTATTAAATTATGTATATTTCTCATTGTTTTCTGTGTAATTTAATGTCTATATGTTGTACAAAAAGAATTTATTTTAATACTTTTGGGTGTCTGGAACAGATTAATTTTATTTCCATTATTTCTTATGGAGAAAATAGATTCGGATTAAGTTATTTTCGGTTTAAGTTAAGCCCTTTGGAATGGATTAATAGCGTAATCCGGAGGTCCACTGTATATATACTCAAAAATTCTAGCGGCTTCAAATCAAGCGGGAGAAAGCTGGTAGGCCAACATATGAGAGAATGGGTCTGTGTGGTCAGTGTGTGCTGTATAAAAAAAATCCTGCAGCACGCAGTGCATAATGAGAAAAAAAAAAACTGACCGTGTTTTTGGATTAAAACGCCGAGTTTGAGGTGTATTTTCGTATAGTATTTATGGTTGTATTCTCTTTTTCGTGGTCTCATTTGATAGAATGGAAAACATATTACAGAAATAGAGATGATTTTGACTATGTAGTTTCATGATGAATATGACCTTGAAATTGAGCTCAAAATAGTTGAAATGTTCAATTTTTGTCAATGTTCAAGAGTACACAAATCACGCCATTCGTTCAATACACGTCAACTGGTGGGTCTAATATTCTTACACAAGTGCACTGATATTATTTATACCATTTTTACAATAATGCAGTAGTCTGCATAACAGTAAATCTTCTATTTTTTGTGTGAATAAAAAATCAAAATAGAAAGCAAGAGTAATATAAGAGGGGCCTAAAGATGTGACTAATGAACAGAGAAAATATTATTTTAGTGCCAGGAATGTCTGCATTGTTTATTCTGGACCATATTTTGAAATTGACATCTTTATTTTGCATGAAATTGGCCAAATTGCCAATTTCTGACCACTTTATTGGGTAGTTGAAATCGGTAAATTGGTGGTTTCTTGTACTCAATCGATAGAACAAATGGAGTTCTAAAGAAATAGTACGAGTTTGGTCGACTGTAACAATGGAATTGATAAAAAATAGGGCTCAAAATCGGCAAAATCGCCGATGCGTATCTATCGCCGACATCACTAACTTCGCGAGAGCGTAATTTCGTAAGTTTTCCATCAAATTTCATACTTTTGGTGTCATTACCATTGGAAAAAGATTCTCTATCATTTCATAAGATTTTTTTTTTTTTTTTTTCAAAAAATTTGCGACAACAGGAGACACCTCAGGATTAGGGGTTGCGACAGTCGAAGAGTTAAATAAGTTTTACCTTCATTGAAGACTTGTTGGCGTATGAGAGAGTCGGGAGAGTTTGTTTGGAGGCAGGACAAGATAGTCCTTCAATATGACAATAATATCAACTCTACAGCTTATTTATCTAGCACAATTCATCTAATATGACATAATAAACAATATTAATAACATAGGAACATGATATAAACTAGAGAATGAATAAAACATGTCATTACGAATGTAAGGACTGCTGCTAGTGTTGTTGTTGTGTATAAGGGCCACTGACCATATGCCATGGTGGTGGTCGGCAGCAGCAGCAGAAAGCCACCACCACTATCACACAAACAATGTGCATAATTTATAAATAAGAAAGAAATATTTACACTTATATAAATAAGAAATATTTACAGTGGACCCTCGGTTACCGAAAGCTTTTTTCGCAATCAGAGGTTACCGAAAGCTTTTTTCGCAATCGGATAGCAAAAAAAGCTCGGTTAGCGAAACATATTAGACGTGTCTGCCTGCTCCGCGCCTGGCCTGCGCAAGACGCCAGTGTAGCGTTGTTTACAATTGAGAGAACATTACCCAGCGCGCTCTTTCAAACATTCACAATACATTTGGTGTCTTTTTTGGTGGTTTAGTGATTGTCACTGTGAAATAAGTCACCATGGGTCCAAAGAAGCTTCCTAGTGGCACCCCAGTGGTAGCATTCACGCAGGGAGTGTAGCATTCACGCAGGGAGTGTAGCATTCACGCAGGGAGTGTAGCATTCACGCAGGGAGTGTAGCATTCACGCAGGGAGTGGGGATTCCCCTTCCAATCACTAACCCCTTCTCCTGTCCTCCTCCCTATCTTCCAGATGCCAGCAAGTCTCTTCAATAAAGGTAAGTAAATGTTATTTTAAATGTTTATTTCAATATTTATTTATAAATTTAATATTGTATGTAGTATTTGTGTGTGTTTTCTGTATGTAAAACTATAGTTATTCTTTAAAAAAATTATTTTTTGTGAATATTTTTGGATGTCTGGAACGGATTAATTGTATTTACATTATTTCTTATGGGAAATAAGGGTTCGGATTACGAAAGATTCAGATTAAGTAATAGCTCCTGGAACGGATTAATTTCGTTAACCGAGGGTCCACTGTACTTACCTTGGAGGAGATGGTGGCGCTCTTGTCAGTGTCCCTATATTCCTCAAATATCATTGTATTAGTTAAGTTTCGTGTTGTCATTTTCTATCGCTTAATCGCTTAACTTACTTAAGTAAGTTTATTTAGTACACAAATCCAGTTACATAGATTATCATACATAGCAGCATATGTGTAGAAAACCTAGGATAACCCAAGAAAGTCAGACAGAGTGACGTATTTCCATTGCTACACTGTTAATGCTATACTTTATCGCTGGCTGGTGCTATAGCCTTTATCAACTTGTGAAGCTTCTTTGGACCCATGGTGACTTATTTCACGGTGACAATCACTAAACCAGCAATAAACACAATAAATTTATTGTGAAATGTTTGAAAGAGCATGCTGGGTAATGTTCTCTCAATGGTAAACAATGCTAGACTGGCATCCTGCATGGCGAGGCGCGCAGGCGCGGGCAGGCGGACAGGTCTGGTACAGACCTGTAGTCGAGGGAATGACCGGTTGGCGAGGGAAACATTTACCGAAAAAAGCACTCGAAATCACCGATAGTCGGACCGACCGAAAGTTGAGGGACCACTGTAGTATATGTAATAGTATATTGAGACTGATTTGTTACATTGACTCAGAATATTAAACACTGAGGCATTGTTTAAAAATGAAGGTTGGTATTTTGATAGGGATATGTAGACCTATTCTAGGTAGTAGGTTGGTAGACGGCAACCACCCAGGGAGGTACTACCGTCCTGCCAAGTGAGTGTAAAACGAAAGCCTGTAATTGTTTTACATGATGGTAGGATTGCTGGTGTCTTTTTTCTGTCCCATAAACATGCAAGATTTCAGGTATGTCTTGTTACTTCTACTTACACTTAGGTCACACTACACATTCATGTACAAGCATATATATACACACCCCTCTGGGTTTTCTTCTGTTTTCTTACTAGTTCTTGTTCTTATTTCCTCTTATCTCCATGGGGAAGTGGAACAGAATTCTTCCTCTGTAAGCCATGCGTGTCGTAAGAGGCGACTAAAATGCCAGGAGCAAGGGGCTAGTAACCCCTTCTCCTGTACATATTATTAAATGTAAAAGGAGAAACTTTCATTTTTCCTTTTGGGCCACCCTGCCTCGGTGGGAAACGGCCGACGTGTTGAAAGAAAGAAAGATGTAGACCTATATTGGCCTCAACTTCCTGGGATTAATATGAGACATAGCAGCACCAAATTTATTGTACATTCTCAAACCCTTGATTTCTTCTGGTAGTCTTTAGTCTATTGATGATTGATATTTGGTAGTTTTTAGTGTAATGATATCCAGTTTTGCATGTTGACAGATATTTTGCATTATGCATCTGTCAGAACAATGTTGGAAACATGATAATTGTATATTCTTTTCAACTAATAATAGCTGGCAGTTTTAATATTAATGTCTTTCAGTTCTGTATAGCATATGCTGCCTCCTAATACCCTGAATTGTTAAATTCAACAGAATTTTGTGAAACCTTCATCTTTTTGTTTTGAAGTTAAATCAGTGTGACATCTGCTTTAGCATTAGAGCAAAATTGTTTTGAATACTTTTTTGGCTTCATTTGACATATGTACCTGTTAAAGCATAATTTTTTCATGTAATGATTTTAGGAAATCCTTAGTTTAGTCTTAATACAAAGTAATGCAAAAGCCTCTATGAGCAGTTTACTTTTTTCATGGAGAAATGACTACAGTGGACCCCCGGCTAACGAAAAAACTTATTCCAGAAGCCTGCTCAAGTGCCATTACCGAACGAATTTATTTTCTTAAGAAATAATGTCACGTAGGTTAGTTTATTTCAAACTCCCAAAAATACACTTACACTATTATACTTACATAATTGTACGATTTCCGGGGTGTTCGTTAGCCGGGGGTCCACTGTACTGCAGTTGTGAACAAATGGGGCTATTCATAATGCAGCAAAAGAAAAGATTGTCACTTTCCAATATCATATTTATTCAGGCTTTAAAACAGTTGTAATTGTACACTATGTACTTGTGTGTAGAATATAGTGATAATAATAAACAATTTAACCCTTTAACTGTCCAAACGTAGATATACGTTTGTACGCGTACTGCTCCGAACGTTGATCTACGTTTTATTTTTCATTCCTTCAAATTTAGTGCAATAGGCCTGAGTCGCCTAGACATGAGAGAATGGGTCTGCTCCCTCAGTGTGCGCAGTATTAAAAAAATCAGGGACCACTCAGTACCTTGTGGGAGCACTAGTTCAATTGAGTGCCAGCTAGAGCAAATAATGTGGCAAACACCATGGATTCACTTATGTCATGTCGCATTAACACTCCCCTTATAAGAGAAAAGTAAAAATAGGTTTGATAAATACATGAGTGGCTGTGGATGGGTGTGAGTTGGACCTGACTAGCTTGTGCTACTAAGTCTGATGCTGTGCTCCTTCCTTCAGAGGATGTGACCTGACTAGGTGGGTCATTGGTCTAAGCTGGGGGGTGACATGGACTTGCCTTGCATGGGCCAGTAGGCCTGCTGCAGTGTTCCTTCTTTTTTATGTTCTTATATATTCGGCAGGCTGGCTTTGGCTGTCTCTGGCTGTCTCTGTGTCTATATCTGTCTATATCTCTGTCTATATCTATATCTCTGTCTATATCTGTCTATATGTATCTGTCTATATCTCTGTCTATATATATCTGTAATATCTCTCTCACATGTACACATAAGTACAGTTATTATACATAGTGTAAATTACCTAGGATAGCCCAAAAATTCCAGGGAAAGTGCTATACAATGCTTGTAGATATAAGACATAATACGCATGACTGGCAAGTAATACGCATTGTCACTTCTGCATCACGTATAATACCTGTTGGCTTACGAGCCGCACTCAGACTGAGACAAGCAGACGGAAAGACACACACACACAGGCAGATGGAAAGACACACACACACAGGCAGACGGAAAGACACACACACACAGGCAGACGGAAAGACACACACAGGCAGACGGAAAGACACACACAGGCAGACGGAAAGACAGATAAGCAGAGCTAGACAGACAGACAGATAGACAGTGGAAACAAGGAGAGGGTTCCCTGCTCCCATTCATCAATGTCATTGGGCTGTCAGTGTTATCTGACACTTGTCATAACACCATTCGTCAAGGAGTTTCATATTATACTCCAGGCACACATAGGCAGGCAAACAAAGACAGATAAGCCAAGCTAGACAGATAGATAGAGACACAAATATATAGACAGATATATAGATAGGCAGATAGATAGATAGATAGATAGGCAGATAGATAGATAGACAGATAGATAGATAGACAGACAGATAGCTAGACAGACAGATAGCTAGACAGACAGATAGATAGACAGACAGATAGACAGATACAGACAGTGAAAACAAAGCAAGGGTTCCTTGCACACATTCATTCATCAATGTCACTGCCTTATCAGTAGTTATCTGACAATTGTCATAACACCATTCTTCAAGGAGTTTCATATATACTCCAGGATGTCTAAAACATTGCTGGGACATATAAATACTTTGTATATATTTATAGACAATAGTAAATGACCAAGGCAGGTGAAATTGTTCACCTGTTGGTGTCATTGTGACTATTTCAGTACCTAATATTACTGTTAGAACAAAGATTGGCTATGAAATCACAAGAACTATTATAAATTGTAATTACCAGAACATAAAAATTGTATAAATTAAAATAAAAACTAGACAAAAAAGTATATCGGCATTACTTCTGCAAGCGGCAGGACTTGATGTTGCCGTCAGGTGAGCATCCAGCACCAACTTGTTGGGCTTATATCTCAGTAAGTACTGGCCCTTAAATTTCTTTTTTAGCCTATCCTGTTTATAAAAATGCGCTCTTCATTTAATTTTTTTTTTTTTTTTTTTCAAAATATTCAGAGCAGTACGCGAGTGATAAGGGTTAAGCACTAAACCTATAAGGGTCTTACAGTGCTGATGCATAGATCATTAAGAGATTTTATCATTTTCATTACAGATACAGCAGCTGTTTACATTTTCATAAATGGATAATGATTCATTTTGTATCCACAGTTGCCGCAACACACAAGCCATCTTTGATAAGTGCGTCCTTGAGAATCTGGGTATGGAGCGCCCAGAGATAGGCTATTTCTGCAGACCCAAAATTCATGATACTAAAAGGTGAGATATAATATGCTGTGCATGGTTAAAACCCCAAAGTAAAATGGTATTGTTTTGTAATATATTGCATGGTGAGTTGATTATTCAGTGATATTGAGTCACGAGCTTTAACAATGTGTCCAGGAGTTAAGTGGGCCAGTAACATGCACTAAGTTTAATTAAAGTACATGCAGGCCTCAATTAAAATTATGGGGTCAGTTCTCAAAGTGGATTATTATAAAAGAGTTAATTCAAAAGAGGTACGTTGTTTCTGCAAAAAAAAATAAAAAATCAGGCTCAAAAATTTATTCTACCAAAAATGTGCTAACATTCTACCATACAAAATAGAAAATTACTACACTATGTACTGCAGTATAATACTCTGGGGCAGGGAATATTGCAGGGGGAGAAAACAGGAGGCTACAGGAAGAGAGAAACTTACCTTTGATTGATAAGCTTTGTGGGGAAAGTTGAGCAATATATAAATAAGCTCAAAACCTGTAGAGGTGATAGAATGCCTAGGAATGAGGGGTAATCAGCTTTGATCTAAAGTAAGGGAGGGTAGCCCCAGTTCTTTGGATGAAGAGTCTTTCAGCATCAAGACACCCATCTTATCACCTTAAAGGGAAAGAAGATGAATGATGGTTGAGGGCCTGCCTAACAAAATTGGTATAATGAGAAGGTACTAGCAGTGAAAAATATTCACTAAAATATATTGCTTCAAGAAATCTTGTGGAAAATAAGAAAAAGTTTTGGAGTGAGATAAACAAGTTAAGAAAGCCTAGGGAACGAATGGATTTGTCAGTTAAAAACAGAGTAGGGGAATTAGTAGATGGGGAGCTGGAGGTATTGAGTAGATGGCGGGAATATTTTGAGGAACTTTTAAATGTCGATGAAGAAAGGGAGGCGGTAATTTCATGCACTGGTTAGGGAGGTATAACATCTTTTAGGAGTGAGGAAGAGCAGGATGTGAGTGTGGGGGAGGTGCGTGAGGCATTACGTAGAATGAAAGTGGGTAAAGCAGCAGGAACTGACGGGATCATGACAGAAATGTTAAAAGCAGGGGGAGATACTGTGTTGGAGTGGTTGGTATTTTTGTTTAATAAATGTATGAAAGAGGGGAAGGTACCTAAGGATTGGCAGAGAGCGTGTATAGTTCCTTTATATAAAGGGAAGGGTGACAAAAGAGATTGTAAAAATTATAGGGGAATAAGTTTACTGTGTAAAGGTAGAAAGTTGAAAGTGAACATAGATAAGAGTAAGGTGATGAGGGTATCAAACGATTTAAATAAAGAAAAATTGGATATCACATTGGAGAGAGGGATTATGGAAGAAGTAAATGTTTTCAGATATTTGGGAGTTGACGTGTCAGCGGATGGGTTTATGAAGGATGAGGTTAACCATAGAATTGATGAAGGAAAAAAGGTGAGTGGTGCATTGAGGTATCTGTGGAGACAAAAAGTTATCCATGGAGGCAAAGAAGGGAATGTACGAAAGTATAGTGGTACCAACACTCTTATATGGGTGTGAAGCATGGGTTGCAAATGCTGCAGCGAGGAGGAAGCTGGAGGCAGTGGTGATGTCCTGTCTAAGGGCAATGTGTGGTGTAAATATTATGCAGAAAATTAGGAATGTGGAAATTAGAAAGTGTGGAGTTACTAAAAGTATTTGTCAGAGGGCTGAAGAGGGGTTGTTGAGGTGGTTTTGGTCATTTAGAGAGAATGGATCAAAGTAGAATGACTTGGAGAGCGTATAAATCTGTAGGGGAAGGAAGGCGGGGTAGGGGTCGTCCTAGAAAAGGTTGGAGGGAGGGGTAAAGGAGGTTTTGTGGGCGAGGGGCTTGGACTTCCAGCAAGCATGTGTGAGTGTGTTAGATAGGAGTGAATGGAGACGAATGGTTTTTGGGACATGACGATCTGTTGGAGTGTTAACAGGGTAACATTTTGTGAAGGGATTCAGGGAAACCAGTTAATTGATTTAGTTGGACTTGAGTCCTGGAAATGGGAAGTACAATGCCTGCACTTTAACCCTTTGGGGGTCGACAGGCCTTCTCGGAAACCTGTTCCTGGGGGTCGAAATTTTTTTGGGAAAAAAAAAAAAAATAATTTTTTCTTATGGAATGATAGAGAATCTTTTTCCAATTATAATGCCACCAAAATTATGAAATGTGATCGAAAACTAACGGAATTATGCTTTCGCGAAGTTAGCGGTATTGATGACATTTACGCATCGGCGATTTCACCCACTTTGAGCACTATTTTCGACAAATTCCAATGTTTCAGTCTACTAAAATTATAGCTATTTCACTAGAAATCCGTTTCTTCTATCGATTGAGTACAAGAAACCGCCTATTTACCAGTTTCAACTACCCAAAATAGTGGTCAGAAAATGGCAATTTGGCCAATTTCACACAAATTTCAAACGATGCCAATTTCAAAATAGGGTCCAGAATAAACAAAGCAGACATTCCTGGTACTAAAATAACATCTCTGTTCATTAGTCACGTCTCCAGGCCCCTCTTACATTACTTTTGCTTTTCATTTTGAATTTTTATTCTCACAAAAAATAGAAGATTTACTGTTATGTATACAACTGCATCATTGTATGAATGGTATAAATAATATCAGAGCACTTGTGCATGAATATTAGACTCGCCAGTTGATGTATATTGGACGCATGGTGTAATTTGTTTACTCTTGAACATCGTCAAAAATCTAACATTTTCGCTACTTTGAGCTCAATTTCAAGGTACTTGTCATTGTCAAACCAATCAAAATCATCTCTATTTCTATAATATATCTTCCATTCTATCAAATGAGACCAAGAAAACGAGAATACATCAATAAATACCATACGAAAATAGACTGCAAAGTCGCTGTTTTAAACGAAAAAAACGGTCGGAGTTTTTTTTCTCATTATGCAGTGTGTGGTGCAGGATTTTTTTTATACTGCGCACACTGACCACATAGACCCATTCTTTCATATGTAGGGCTGCCAGCCATTTCCCACTTAATTTGAGGCCGCTAGAATTTACGCGTACTAGTACGGCACCAACCCCTGCTCGTAAAACGTACTAGTAAGGCACCGACCCCCAAAGGGTTAAAGGAGGGGTCTGGGATAGTGACAGCTGGGAGGGACTATTCTCAGCTGTCGTATCTGAGCACCTCTGCAAAGACAGTGATTATGTATGAGTGTGGTGAAAGTGTTGAATGATGATGAAAGTATTTTCTTTTTGGGTCACCCTGCCTCGGTGGGAGACGGCCGACTTGTTGAAAAAAAAAAAAAAAAAAGTTTACCGAGTATACCAGGTAAAGTGTACGGTAGGGTTATTATTGAAAGAATTAGACATAAGACAGAGGGTAGGATTGCAGATGAGCAAGGAGGTTTTAGAGTGGGTAGGGGATGTGTAGATCAAGTGTTTACATTGAAGCATATATGTGAACAGTATTTAGATAAAGGTAGGGAAGTTTTCATTGCATTTATGGATTTAGAAAAAGCATATGATAGTGGATAGGGGAGCAATGTGGCAGATGTTGCAAGTGTATGGAATAGGTAGTAAGTTACTGAATGCTGTAAAGAGTTTTTATGAGGATAGTGAGGCTCAGGTTAGGGTGTGTAGGAGAGAGGGAGATTACTTCCCTGTAAAAGTAGGTCTTAGACAGGGATGTGTGATGTCACCATGGTTGTTTAATATATTTATAGATGGGGTTGTAAAAGAAGTAAATGCTAGGGTGTTGGGAAGAGGAGTGGGATTAAATTATTGGAAATAAAGTACAAAATGGGAGTTGACACAGTTACTTTTTGCTGATGATACTGTGCTTATGGGAGATTCTAAAGAAAAGTTGCAAAGGTTAGTGGATGAGTTTGGGAGGGTGTGTTAAGGTAGAAAGTTGAAAGTGAACAAAGATAAGAGTAAGGTGATGAGGGTATTAAACGATTTACATTAAGAAAAATTGGATATCACATTGGAGAGAGGGTGTATGGAAGAAATTAATGTTTTCAGATATTTGGGAGTTGACTTGTCAGCAGATGGGTTTATGAAGGATGAGGTTAACCATAGAAATGATGAAGAAAAAAAGGTGAGTGGTGCATTGAGGTATCTGTGGAGGCAAAGAAGGGAATGTATGAAAGTATAGTGGTACCAACACTCTTATATGGGTGTGAAACTTGGGTTGTAAATGCTGCAGCAAGGAGGGTGGAGGCAGTGGAGATGTCCTGTCTAAGGGCAATGTGTGGTGTAAATATTATGCAGAGAATTCGGAGTGTGGATATTAGGAGGAGGTGTGGAGTTAATAAAAGTATTAGTCAGAGGGCTGAAGAGGAGTTGTTGAGGTGGTTTGGTTATTTAGAGAATGGATCAAAGTAGAATGACTTGGAGAGTGTATAAATCTGTAGGGTAAGGAAGGAGGGGTAGGGGTCGTCCTCGAAAAGGTTGGAGGGAGGGGGTAAAGGAGTTTTTGTGGGCGAGGGGTTTGGACTTCCAGCAAGTGTGTTAGATGGGAGTGAATGGAGACGAATGGTTTTTGGGACCTGACGAGCTGTTGGAGTGTGTGCAGGGTAATATTTAGTGAAGGGATTCAAGGAAACCGGTTATTGATTTAGCCAGACTTGAGTCCTGGAAATGGGAAGTACAATGCCTGCACTTTAAAGGAGGGGTCTGGGATAGTAACAGTTTGGAGGGACTATTCTAAACTGTCGTATCTGAGAGCCTCTGCAAAGACAGTGATTAGTATGTATGAGTGAGGTGAAAGTGTTGAATGATGATGAAAGTATTTTCTTTTTGGGTCACCCTGCCTCGGTGGGAGACGGCCGACTTGAGAAAAAAAAATATTGCTTGTCAAGTTGATCAACTTAAATGGGCTAATTATTATTATTATTATAGCATTATCATCACCAACCGTGAATATCATAAATGCTACATTGTTGCATTGTTATTACTGTACGTTTCAAGGGAAGGGGGTATTGAGAAATGAACAGGTCATGTGGAAACTTGAACTTTATATATGTATATGCTAACTTGTTAAGCATTTGCTTGATCTGAGAATTGTAACTGCATGTCTTTCAGGCCCAAACCGGTTGAGGTTCCGTGGAATTCCCTGATAAACCACTACCTCTGCCTGAGGACCCACCTCGTGGCCCTGCTCGATATGGTGCACGTGCTTACTGGATGGAGTAAAATCATATTTTTTGTAACATACTGTATATAATTTTTAGGCTATTTGCTAGCCAGTCATTTTATGTAGTACAATTTCATTTACTATGTATTTAAATTTTTTATGTTGTATTCCTTGAAATTGGCTGTATTTGTGCTTTTATCATGGTAATAATGATACACAATACTACTGACAACTAGAAGAGCGAGTGCAACAGTTGGGTAGATTCTTTCTGCAATAAAAGATATTTACCTGTTACACATATGTTTCACTTAACTTTGTTTACACCTTTTACCTAAAAGTGAATACAGTAGACCCTCATTTAGCACGGTAGTTACGGTCCTGAAAACATCGTGTTAGGTAAAATCGTGTTAGATAATTAAAAGAACTTATGGGAAAAATAGGGTTACGTTCCTGAGAGTCCCCAAAAAGCCAAACAAGTTTTTTTTAGACCAACAGATCTTACAAATATAAAAGAGAATATGTAATTGTAGTTCATTATCGTGATGTATTATGTTGTTTTTACTGCTTAAGACTACAAATGTAACAGAAATAATAGTATTTACCTTAAATTGTGGGTGCTGATGTTTGTGGATGATTGTGAAGAGAGTGGAGAGTTATGCTGTGGCCCTACTGGGCTGAGGTGGATAGTAGAGATTCTGGAACTGAAGTCGATGGTTGTACTGAGTGTCTCTAACTTTAATAAAGTCATTCAGTAAGTCAGTTAAGTCATTCAGTATCATTCAGTAAGTCAGTCAGTCAAGTCATTCATTAAGTCAGTCAGTCAAGTCATTCATTAAGTCAGTCAGTCAAGTCATTCAGTAAGTCAGTCAAGACATTCATGAAGTCAGTCAAGACATTCAGTAAGTCAGTCAGGACATTCAGTTAGTCAGTCAAGACATTCAGTAAGTCAGTCAAGTCATTCAGTAAGTCAGTCATGTCATTCAGTAAGTCAGTCATGTCATTCAGTAAGTCAGTCAGTCATGTCATTCAGTAAGTCAGTCAGTCATGTCATTCAGTAAGTCAGTCAGTCATGTCATTCAGTAAGTCAGTCAGTCATGTCATTCAGTAAGTCAGTCAGTCAAGTCATTCAGTAAGTCAGTCAGTCAAGTCATTCAGTAAGTCAGTCAGTCAAGTCATTCAGTAAGTCAGTCAGTCAAGTCATTCAGTAAGTCAGTCAGTCAAGTCATTCAGTAAGTCAGTCAAGTCATTCAGTAAATCAGTCAGTCAAGTCATTCAGTAAGTCAGTCGGTCAAGTCATTCAGTAAGTCAGTCGGTCAAGTCATTCAGTAAGTCAGTCAGTCAAGTCATTCAGTAAGTCAGTCAAGTCATTCAGTAAGTCAGTCAAGTCATTCAGTAAGTCAGTTCATGTTGGCATTTTCTTCCAGAAAACACTTGTCTCGTCAGCATTAAACACTTGTTGTGGATCATAGCCACCCTCAGTAGGACCCCCACTGACTCAGTGGTTTAACCTACCGCAGGCGACCGCACGCTCAAACTTTTTCCCCTCCAGCGAATCGCGTAATATAAGGTTTACGTCGTGTTAGATAAAAATGTGCCGCAATTCTTCAATCGCGTAATACCCAAAACGCGCAACATAAAGTCGTGCTAAATGAGGGTCTACTGTATTATATATCTTTTCTAAATACTTTTTTGAGTTATGTTGGCATATATGTTTAAATGTACGTAATGATGAGTAAATCTCTGATAAAATATTTTTAATTAAAATAACCTAACCATGTATGATCATCCATGTTCAGCCTTCCCTTGCCGAGGAAAATAATAATAATATAATTTAAAATATATATTATTAAAGTCTTTACACAATTCTTATTACCAGATCAAATATAAAAAACTGGTATTTGGTCATGTATTATGAAGTTAGTGAAGACGTATGTCTGAACAGCAGCATAAACAGTGTAAAAATGCAGTACTGGCATTAACCTCTGGATAGGTGTTCACTATCTTTGTACATATTCACAAATGTCATCATAATGAAATTTGCGATTACAGTTGGATCTTCAAGGAACTGCACAGAAGCTTTCTCTTGTTCTCTATGCAGGTGTAATATCTGGCCCTTCTGTAAATAAACAAACATTAAATTAATACAAATTATACCTTCACTGTTTCAACTAGTTATTACACCATATTCTCACTAAGATGCATTACCTGGCCTTTTTGTTGACCTCTGACAATCATAACAATCTGGGGATGAACTTTAGGTATGACTGTTTCCAGCCAAGCAGGGTGAACTTGCTTCAGAACCTTCCCTTCTTCGGTGACACATTCACAGCATTCAGCCGTTTCAACGCTTTGCACAATAACCTGAAGTGAATTACTTTACATTATTGTATACTCTTGTTTTCTTTCTCTTTTTACCCCCTTGGGAGCCTTTGTTACTGCTGTATTATATTCATGAAAAGTGTTGACCCCATAGGGGCCATTCAACACTATCCAATCATTAATTACCTCTAAAGTCCTCTAATCTCCACGAAATACGTTAAAAAAAAAAAAACCTGCTGAATATATAATATGTACACTAGAAGTGATTAAAACTGGTTGAGGCTAAGGTGGTGGACAGGAATAAATAGGAATGTTATTAGTCTGAGTCAGGCACTGTATGACTCCTTTGGTTTTAGTGCTTTCCAATTAATATAATATTATTAGTCTACAAACCAGCATTTTGCCAAGCACATAAACCAAAGGAGGACACACACAAAAACTTAATAAATTTGAACCTCTCCTCCCCCCCCCCCACAAAAAAAAAAAAGTTTACCACCTGTCCTGTCTCCCACAAGGCACCATGCACTCCATAAAATGTGAACACTATGCCATCCAGTTAAGTCCTGTACTGTATCTTGGGGCACAGTGTTCTAAGCCTTGGCAGCACTGCACAGGACAGTAAATACTCTACCATATTTTACATGAAATCCTCATTGATATTTCATAAATCTTATGAATAGCATTCAGCGAGCATCTCGTAGATGAATTCACCCTTGAATGTAACCAGTTTTTGGGTCCTGCCAGGTTTTCTGATGGTAGATAAGGGATCTGGTACCAGCACGGTATAACAATTATCTATAATAACTTGGACTTCCAGCAAGCATGCATGAGTGTATTTGATAGGAATGAATGGAGACAAATAGTTTTTAATACTTGACGTGCTGTTGGAGTGGAAGCCAAGTAACATTTATGAAGGGATTCAGGGAAACCGGCAGGCCGGACTTGAGTCCTGGAGATGGGAAGTACAGTGCCTGCACTCTGAAGGAGGGGTGTTAATGTTGCAGTTTTATAACTGTAGTGTAAGCATGCCTCTGGCAAGACAGTGATGGAGTGAATGATGATGAAAGTTTTTTTTTTTCGGGCCACCCTGCCTTGGTGGGAAACAGCCGATGTGTTAATAAATAAATAAAAATATAATTATTATAGCTACTGTTTGTTAAACTATAATAATTATTAATCACATGATTATTCCATTATGTACCGGTATACAGTGGACCCCCGGTTAACGAACACCCCGGAAATCGTATAATTATGTAAGTATAATATTGTAAGTGCTTGTGGAAGTGTATTTTTGGGGGTCTGAATGAATTTTTTTCGTTAACTGGGGGTCCACTGTATTAGAACTGAAGCTCAAGGGATATGAATATATTAGTATTACTTGTCCCAAATCCCTGGTCTCTACTCTTGAATGGCATTTGTATGTACATGCAAGACAATTTTTTTTAATCGTGTGTAATACTATAGGTTCGAACTTTAAGCAACCCACATCCATTAGCTGGGTCCAAACACTACCACCTTGAAGTTCATAGATTCAAACCTATAGTATTACACAATTCTTTTTTAAATTGCATCATTTGTATAAACAAGAGCTGTATAACCCCTGTGGTTTAGCGCTTCTATTTGATTATAATAATAATATATAAACAAGAAAATCAATCGATTTTCCAATGCTTCAATTAAAATCTTAGAAAAAAAGGCACAAACCATGAATATAAATAGAAAGTCACAATTTTGACACAAGGGACTTACCTTTTCTTTGTGATATCTTCCTCCTTTGTAACTTTTACTTATCAAACGAACTCGAAGGTTTTCTCGCACCCATGGAATAACTGGCATCCTATTTTGCACCTTTTGAACCTTATTTGATCCTTGATCATAATCTTCATATTCTCTTTTTTTGGCTTTTGACTTGCTATTTGAATATGAACTTTGAGAATGGTCACTGTACGTGTGCCTGGGCAATTCTTTCTTGGTTCCCTCATATTTATCACATTTAAAATATTTATCTACAACTTTTTTACTACACTCAAACTGATGTTTCTCATCAAATGCATCAGACTCAACTTTCCTTGGTAAAGTTTTGCTATATAGGTTATGATCTTTCTTAGCTTTGTTTCTTTCATATTCTCCACACTTGCCTTCATTACTGTGTCTACTAGCTTTTTCCATATCTTCTGTTTCTCTTTTCAGTTCTGTATTAAGCTTTAGTTCAACCTTGGATGAATGATTATATTTGCTTACTTTTTTTTCTTCTTTACCACTGAGAACTGCTTCCTCTTTAGATGTTTTCTCTAACTTTCGCTCTCCTTTTAGTGTTTTCTTGTTTTCCTCATCACCACTGTTTGAATTTGCATCACCATCTTTCACTGTTTTTTTTAGTTTTTCTTTCTTTCTCGCTTCCTCTTCCTGATAAAAAAAAATGGATTTAGCTGAAATGAACTCTGTGCTATTAATTGTTGCAAAAAATACCCAAAAACTTCTGGATAAAATAGTCAAACATAGTTCGATGGTAGTCAGCCGACCATACTGACCACTTTAAGCATACAGCATAGAACAAAAAGGCAACTATTAAATACTGATCAATGGTATTATATGGAGTATAAAAGATCATTGTATTTATAGTGCTCACAATATTTACAACATTCATAAATTAGCATTTTATGCAGATTCATTCAATGAGCTTTGGGTTACCCATCTGGTGACTAACTGATGTGGAAGATGTGTAAAAAAAAAAAAAAAAAAAAAAGGGGGCGAGGAAATAAGGTTATTTTAAGAGGACAAGTGTATGCAGGAGACTGTTGTGTAAAATACATATTAAAGCAAATGGGATTAAACCCTCATTCAAATAAAATGAAGGTAGACACTGCTTAAAATTTTATTTTTCTAGTTAAAGGAAGCTAATATGAAGATATTCTGGGTAACCTATTTTTATTGTTGTCTGATCAAACGCTATTTGCATAAAGATGGATGATCCAAACACTATTCACCAGATATTTCTTAAGAAAATTTTCTTCATTCTGAAGTTAAAACATATGCATCAAAATTCAATTTGACTTTGGTGGCTTATAATTTTTACCTAATTCAGTGGAACCTCGGTTTTTGTATGCCTTAGTTTGTATGTAAAACTATAGTTATTCTCTATAAAATGTATTTTTTGTTAATATTTTTGGGTGTCTGGAATGGATTAATTGGATTTACATTATTTCTTATGGGAAATATTAACAAAAAATACATTTTATAGAGAATAACTATAGTTTTACATACAAACTAGGGCATACGAAAACCAAGGTTCCACTGTATAACTATGAGAAGCATAAATTTTTTATTCAATGAAAAGTAAAGCAAATTATTAAAGCACTGTCAATATATGTACATACATATTCAATACAAATTACAAAACATACCTTAAACTTATCATACATATCTTTGTTAATGACCCTTGACATGTCTTTAAACTCCTTTTGTGAAACAACTTTCACATTTAGCTCCACTTCTCGGATTACATTTTGGCTTACTGCGGCCTTTACTAAAAGATGGTCTTCATCCAGTGACTCCACCTGCAAGAAAAGATGCAGTTAAATAAAGAGATAATATTGGATAAACCTGAAATCTTGGATGTTTATGAGACAAAGAAAAGACACCAGCAATCCTACCATCATGTAAAACAAGTAAAGACTTCCGTTTTACACTCACTTGGGTGGTTGCTGTCTACCAACTTACTACAGTGGACCCCCGAGTTTCGTAAAAACTTCACTCCTGAAGTCTGCTCAAGTGCCATTACCGAACGAATTTACTCCCTTAAGGAAAAATTTCACATAGGTTAGTCTATTTCAGACCCCCAAAAATACACTTCCACAAGAAATTACAAAATTATACTTACATAATTGCACGATTTCCGGGGTATTCGTTAACCGAGGGTCCACTGTACTTAGCACTCAGTAAACTTCTTTCTTTCTTTCTTTCAACACGTTGGCCGTTTCCCACCGAGGCAGGGTGGTCCAAAAGGAAAAACAAAAGTTTCTCCTTTTACATTTAGTAATACAGTGGTACCTTGAGTTACGATATTTTTTCGTTCGAGAATGCTGTTCAAGTGCCATTAACAAACGAATTTATCCCCATAAGGAATAATGTAAAATAGACTAGTCCTTTTACACCCCCAAAAATATACTTACAAAAGCATTTAAAAAAATAAACTTACATAAAAGGGCAATTTTGGGGACCATCGTAACTCGAGGTACCACTGTATATACAAGAGAAGGAGTTACTAGCCCCTTGCTCCCGGCATTTTAGTCGCCTCTTACGACACGCATGGCTTACGGAGGAAGAATTCTGTTCCACTCTCCCATGGAGATAAGAGGAAATAAGAACAAGAACTAGTAAGAAAATAGAAGAAAACCCAGAGGGGTATTTATATATACAGTGGTCCCTCGGTTTTCGTGCATCTTCAAACTCGAACATTTATGTAAGTGTATTTTCGTAAGTGCTGTTGCAAGTGTATTTTTGGGGTCTGAAATAGACTAACCTACGTGACATTATTTCTTAAGGAAGTAAATTGCTCGGTAATGGCACTTGAGAAGCATTCTGAACGAATTTTCGCGAAAACCGAGGGACCACTGTACAGTGGTACCTCGAGTTACGATATTTTTTCGTTAGAGAATGCTGTTCAAGTGCCATTACCAAACGAATTTATCCCCATAAGGAATAATGTAAAATAGACTAGTCCTTTTACACCCCCAAAAATATACTTACAAAAGCATTAAAAAAATAAACTTACATAAAAGGGCGATTTTGGGGACCATCGTAACTCGAGGTACCACTGTATATGCTTGTACATGAATGTGTAGTGTGACCTAAGTGTAAGTAGAAGTAACAAGACATACCTGAAATCTTGGATGTTTATGAGACAAAGAAAAGACACCAGCAATCCTACCATCATGTAAAACAAGTACAGACTTCCGTTTTACACACACTTGGCAGGACGGTAGTACCTCCCTGGGTGGTTGCTGTCTACCAACCTACTACTTAGCACTCAGTAAACTTATTCCCCCATAATTTTTACAAGCACTCAGTAAACTTATTCCCCTATAATTTTTACAATCTCTTTTGGACTCTTACGGTTATAATATAATTTACTCATATTTGTTACGATCAGGGCCTCATTTATTAGCCTGTTTTGCCCCGTCGTAACAAGTTATTTAATTAAGCTTTGATTGTTTCATCGTTAGAGAAAATCATTATAGTATTAGGGTAATTTTTAGGAGATTGACCCAAGCAAGTAAAATTTGAGAAATTTAATATAAAAGAATTCATATAATTATTCAGTGTATGGTATAAAGTTATCTCTATTGCAGTGTAATACATCATGATAAACTTTATTCGAAAACAGGCGACATATGACTTTACTTGTTTCTGTACAATAATCATACTCAATGACATGAGTTTTATACAAATAATATTTTACATTAACTTTTCGCAATACAATAACTGAGACTATTGCCTCAATAAAGGCAGAGAAGTATAAAATATCAATTGAAACATCAAATACATTTTCTTGAGACAATAATTCAGAATACTGACCAAAGCTCGGCTAATACAAGCTATCACCGTAAGTCGTGGATGAATAGACAATTTTCAAACCATACTAGGGACTTAACAAACCCTCTTAAAGGTGGAATAACTTCCCAAGCCTACTCCAAAGAGCGTATGACTACTCTTGTGAAAGTCAGTGAACCTACTCCTGGTCAGGAGTGGATGTGTGAACCTACTGACGATCGTCAATGTTTGATGAAACGACGTCATGTAGGTCACGTGACTGAGGGAGGGGAGACCGGCCACTACCTAAACAGGTAACCGGCAGTATGACTAGTGGTCTCACACTACATGAACACCACAGTAAAATGTAACATCCTACCTACAACATAGCTAAATCAAATAATAGTATAAAGTAAGACATTTTCGTTTTAGCTAATAACGAAAATATCTCCAATATACCATTATGATAAAAATACACACAATATAAAATGTTGGTCAAGGGTATACCCGTAACATATTGTATAACTGAAGCTTATTCAAGAACATTCTCCAGAAATGAATGAACTACACATCAGGATAACTCCCAGAATCAAAATCCAAAACATTACCATAAACAGCATCAACAGCGGTGAAGACCAAACAAGCTGACTGATATTGTAATGCATAGTATTCCTAGATATGAGGAAAATTAAAAGAAAAATTACACTGCATGGTAACACCTAAGGGCATCTCATTCACCTGAATTTCGTTGGCAGAATACACAAATATGTTAAAAATTTGTGAATGACTGCTGGTTATAATTTTAATACTTTTGATTGCACTTTTTAATATATACAGTGGACCCTTGGTTTTCATTGATAATTCTTTCCAGAATGCTGTTCGAGTGCCGTTACCGAACGAATTTGTTCCCATAAGGACGAATGTAAATTAGATTAGTCGTTTTAGACCGCCCAAAATACACTTACAAAAGCACTTACAAAAATACACTTACATAATTGTTTAAGTTGGGAGCTGTACGAAAACCGAGGGTCCACTGTATTATCTTACTACTAGAAATTGCAGCACTATAAGAGGTGTAAAATTAAAGCACTTCTCCCAGTCAGAGAATCACTGTTCCATGTCCCACGCGCCATGATAACACGATGACCTTGTAAGGTTACTCTGAGCATCTCCTTTGAACTGCTTCATTTTCAGGTCTCTTACCAGCCAGCCCAAACGTTTTTGAAGATGGATTAATGATTTCTACCACTCTGAAAAGTACAAAAAAAAAATTATCTTACATGACTGTATTATATGATAGCCTTTCTGTTACTTTCAATATTTTCACCTCTCTAACACCTATGTGACATTATTAAATTCTGGACTGAGAAAGTACAAAAAGGAATTTTCCATACTGATTATACCCTTCACCAACTCTGTTACTATCAAATATATCAAAGCAACCTAAAACCATAAAATCTAGAAACACCTCAAGTATTTTATACCAAACACATGAGCTAGTCAGTGCTTGGGCTGTTACATCAAGCTATGAAAATCTTCCCAGTACCACACAGGCGAAATTAAATGACAAATATGATGCTAGGGAGAGACTTGTTTGTTTTTTGCTCAGCAAGGAAGATGACTGTAACATTCCTTTCACTGACTTTGAACTTGATGCAGCACTAACTAAGGGCAACTCCACGTCATCTGGTGAGGATGGTATTACCTACAATATACTAAGATTGCTGTGTCGAGTACCAGGCAATCCTTTACTCGAATAATACAACATGAGCTATGTAACTGGGGAGCTCCCTAAATCTTGGACCAACAGCCTCATATTCCCATTCCTAATCCCAATCAACAAAATTCATTTCACCCAATATCTCTTACTAGCTGCTTATGTAAAACATTTGAGAGGATGATTCTTAACCCTTTAACTGTCCACACGTTGATCTACGTTCACTCGCGTACTGCTCCGAATATTTAAAAAAAAAAAAAAAAATTTAAATGAAGAGAACATTTTTATAAACAGGATAGGCTAAAAAAAAAATTTTACGGCCAGTACTTACCGAGATATAAGCCCGCGAAGTTGGTGCTAAATGATGTGGTGTCGGCAACATGGAGCACTGCCGCTTGCAGAAACAATAAACATTTATCGTTTTTTTTTTGTTTTTTTTCCATTTTCTGTTGTTTTCATGCTATGATAATAATGTTTTGATGCAGATCTTTTGATATCATTCCAATTCTTGCTTAGACACAAATGTTTGGTACTGAATCAGTAATCATACTGTCACAAACACACATGTTCACACTGATTGATGAATTTGTACACCTGGTTCAATCACATACTATTGTTTACATATATCAAGGTATTTACAGATTCCATTTATGTTTCTAGAAGTCCACCACTGTATGATACTCCAAGAAGCATGGATTCATACAGAGTGCCACTCCACATTGCTGACACATGTATCGTGTCTTTTCGCACTTGGGGTCGCTGTGTAGTGTAAGCACACACAACACACTTTTTCTGAGAGTACTTCTTCTTTGGAGTAGATGGTAATGGTATCAGGCAGTGACAGTTAGGGATTATTCGGTTAGGCACTTCCTTCCCTGTTGTGGGGTGACAGGTCGCTGTTGTGGGGTGACAGGTCGCTGTTGTGGGGTGACAGGGTTGGTGCAGGTGCTGTTGTGGGGTGACAGGGGGTGGGTCGCTGTTGTGGGGTGACAGGTCGCTGTTGTGGGGTGACAGGTCGCTGTGACAGGTGCTGTGGGGTGACAGGTCGCTGTTGTGGGGTGACAGGTCGCTGTTGTGGGGTGACAGGTCGCTGTTATGTGGGGTGACAGGTACGCTGTTGTGGGTGACAGGTCGCTGTTGTGGGGTGACAGGTCCTGTGTGGGTAGGTGGACAGGTATAGGGTGTGGTACCATACTTTCTCGCTATCTGCTTGATGACATTTAGGGTGAATTCTGCATATTGTTGTCGCTTCCCAGTCTTTATTTCGAACATGTTGAAGGCATTGAGCATTGCAATGTCAACAAGTTGGAAAAACACTTTTATACACCACTTGCGACTCCTATGAACACAGTCAACAAAGCCTATCATCATGTCACACTTATCAACTAGTCGCATATTGATCGTATAGTCGATGACAACAGCTGGTTTTTCAACAGGTTTTGATTGTTGAGCTTGCTGATTCTGTCTGTTTTAGGGATGTATCGGATGTGAAAAATTTAAATATCCGGTATGCGGATGTGTATACGGATGTCTTACTTATTTTGTGGATGCGGATACGGATATCTGCTTACAGTAAAATACGGATGCGGATGCGGATATCTGCTTACAGTAAAATATGGATGCGGATGCGGATATCTGCTTACAGTAAAATGCGGATTACGGATGTCACATCTTGACATCCGGGCGGATGCGGATTTTGCAGGACAGTCATAAAATACCTATTTTTTTTTACCATAAGAACATAAGAAAGGAGGAACACTGCAACAGGCCTACTGGCCCATACTTGGCAGGTCCATGTCAAAACCAACCCACCAAAAATATTTGTCCAACCCATCCCCATCCAAGCAAGAATCCCCGACAACCCCCCCGCCCAAACATTGTGCAAGTCCCGTTCAAATCCAACCCCTCTCACTCACAAGAACACAGAATGTTAAGTAAAAGGACACAAATGCAACTAATGAGACATTTTATTGTGGCAACGTTTCACTCTCCAGGAGCTTTGTCAAGCCGTTACAAACAATTCATGGACACACAGGGTATATATAGGTTCAATGAGACAATAAAATGTCTCATTAGTTGCATTTGTGTTCTTTTACTTAACATATTGTCGGTAATTCTACCAATATTAATACAAGAACACAGAAATAAGGAACAATGCAGCAAGCCAACTGGTCCACACTAGGTAGGTCCCCCTATAACCCAAAACCAATCTCACAAACAAAAACTCCTACCAAACCCATCTACTCCATCCATGGAATATGCTTTGATAATTAGGGCACTATAAAATAGGGTACTGAAGGAGCTGAAGCACCTGGTTCACCACAAGAGGACCAAAGGAGCTGAAGTAGGTGGTGGCCAAGGGTTAGGCAAGTGAAGAATTCCCTGTATTAAGATACCAAGATGTTGCTGTGTCAGACAGTAACTCCAGGCTGATGGACTGACCACCTCAAACTCCTCCTGTTCTTCACGATTCTCCTTTGTATGGACTGATGAAGCCACTGTGTGGCGAAACGTTTCCTCAATAAAGATACATAAGAACATAAGAAAGGAGGAACACTGCAGCAGGCCTGTTGGCCCATACTAGGCACGTCCTTCCCAATCCATCCCACTAACAGAATATTTGCTCAACCTAATTTTCAATGCATATGTGTCTAATAAACACATAAGCAGTATAATGTGATCCTTTATTGTGTTTATTTTTCCATTGTGTCGGTATTTTATACCATTTATTTCCATTGCATGTGTCTAATTTATCAGCCTAGTAGGGTTATTGAAGCTAGCACCTTGGGTAGTTTTAAATTAGGTTGGATAAATTCATGAGTGAGAGGGGTTGGTTTTGAGTGGGAATTGCACATGAGTAAATATAATTATCAAAGCTTATTTCTTGGATAGAATTGAAAATTTGGTTGGGCAAATATTCTATTAGTGGGGTGGATTGTGAAGGACCTGCCTAGTATGGGCCAAGAGGCCTGCTGCAGTGTTCTCCTTTCTTATTTTGTTACTCATACTCTCATCGGTCTGCACAGGTCATTAAGTTATAATATTTGAAGCTGTAATGTTAATTTGTAAATCATAAGAACAAGTTTGTGGGAAACAAACATGTAAGCTCTGTAATTTAGGTTATAATATCCGCCACATCCGCTTTGTTAGGCCCGGATGCGGATGCGGATATTTATTTAATAGTGATTACGGATGCGGATGTCTCACTTAGGAAAATACGATCGGATGCGGATGTCTCATTTAGAAAATACGATGGATGCGGATGTCTCATTTAGAAAAATACGGATGCGGATGCAAGAATTTATGCGGATGCTCCAGGGATGCGGATACGGATATCCGATACATCCCTAGTCTGTTTGTACCATTTCGTTTCTGTGGATGGTTGACAGCAATGTCACGTCCCTTTTGTCATGCCATGTCAGTGCCATGATGTCAATGGCATGAAACGCTTGCATTACACTTCCTCCAGTGAACTTTGGCATGTGTTTTCTGTTTCTTCTCACTGTTCCACATATATCAGTACTGTTCACACGTAGGAAATCAGCAAGCATAGGGCTTGTGTACCAGTTGTCTGTGAACAATGTATGACCTTTGCCAAGGTATGGTTGCATCATCTTGCGAACAACATCACCAGAAATGACATCCAACACAAGACCAGTCTCACAGTCACACATAACAAACAGTTTTATACCAAAGCGATTATGTTTGCTTGGTATATATTGTTTGAATGACAGTTGTCCCTTGAACAGAATCAAGGACTCGTCAACAACAATGTTCTTGAATGGATAAAAGTAGGCACTGAATTTTTGCTTGAGATACATAAACAATTACCGGATTTTGTAAAGGAGGTCATTTCAGTGGGGTGTATTCCTGTCTGAGAAATGCAACATTCTCAGCAACAGAATGAATCTGTTACAGGAAAGGTGGTCACGGAAGACTGGAGTGCTAATGAAGGAGTCTGTGGACCAGTATTTTTATATTTTTTTTGTGTGGGCATAACATGACAGTGCCAAGGAATAAATACATTTCAGCCACAGTTGTATTTTTCCACCTGCGCAGCCTGACGATTCTGCTCTACTTTCCCATTGTATACTGGTAGTACAGGTTGGTCTGGGTAACAACGGTTCATTATCGGCTCATCAAAGTATAGGGAAAAAAGTCTAAACCCGTAGACTCATTTGTGATGGGACAGTTGGGGATGATGCCACTTCCCCTGTCATCAAAACTGAAAGGATGT